>JAUMHH010017130.1:0-10850 GCA_032359455.1 Chlamys rubida | reverse complement strand
AGACATACAGGTAAATATGGGTATATGATGCTAACAGATACAGGTACATACACAAGTATAAGGGGGTAATCATTAGTACAGACATATAGGTAAATACAGGTAGAGAGATTCTCACAGATACAGGTACATACACAGGTATATAAGGGGGTAATCATTAGTGCAGACATACAGGTAAATATGGGTATATGATTCTCACAGATACAGGTACATACACATGTATAAGGGGGTAATCATTAGTGCAGACATACAGGTAAATACAGGTAGAGAGATGATCACAGATACAGGTACATACAGAGGTATAAGGGGGTAATCATTAGTGCAGACATACAGGTAAATACAGGTATAGGGATTCTCACAGATACAGGTACATACACATGTATAAGGGGGTAATCATTAGTGCAGACATACAGGTAAATACAGGTATAGGGATTCTCACAGATACAGGTACACATACAGGTATAAGAGATCCTCGTTAAACTGGATATAAAGGTACCACAGATTGTTCTTAGACTGTTAGCACAGGTAAACACAGGTACAGTGGTTCCTCTTAAGTGTTGTTTTACAGGCAGATACAGATACAGGGACCCTTGTTAGTCTTGATATAAAGGTAATATCAATTATGGAACTTGGAATCAGTTATCAGAACCAAAAAGGGCAAACCAATCAATTTTCTGTGATAATGATAAAAGATTGTTAGCATGGATATACAAGTAGACACAGATCCTCATTAGCCTGAATGTTCAGGTAAATACAGAGACTCGGTCATATATAGGATCCTTGCTGAGAGCTGAATATACAGGTAGATGCAGGTAAATTGTACCCTGTACAATGCAATCATGTTGCAATAAATACTCTGCATTAATATAGAATATTTATAGTGAGCAGAGTACGTAGAGTGGTGGAATCTAAATGAAATAAAATATTGTTGAAAAAGAAAGTCGTTATTTAACATCTTTGATTTTGCTTCTTGATCTAATATTTGTAATGTTGAAAATTAAAAAAATTATCACAATATTTAGAGTTGTTTTTATATTTGGACAGGTGAAGGAGATGTGCTGGAATCTAGACTCCACTGTACTGATGTTACAACTGGAGGATCTAGCACAGGGCACAGGTGGACCGACCACACCCAGGACATATGGTATATATGTCACAGTTTGTTTATCAACAGGCATATATAATAATTATCTGGTCTGGTATTTGAAATTGTTAGTCTTCTACCAATTTAAACGAGCCTTGTCTAAAAGACTATTTTCATATTTAAGCTTGAAAAGGTGATTTTCTAACATTTTCAAAAAAGAGGTTTAGCAACTCAGTGCAAATGCAGGGGATGTTTAAAATTGCTACAATCTTGGCAGGTCATGAAGCTCATTTGTAAGTTCACCTGCACAAAAATTTAATTAATTCACCCCTGAAATTTCATAATGAGCTATTCCTACCTTTGAATTGGAAGGGTTCAAATGTGTCTTCAGGGGTGAATGAGATAAGGCATGTCTCCGTTTTCATTAACAGTACAGTTATGGACCATGAATAACTACCACTGGTACTTGAAGCAAAGTCTACCCTTTGATGGCACAGCAGACGACAAAATAGTCTCAGTTGTTTGGGACCCTGAACATGTATATCGCCTCCACATAATTTGTTCTGGAGGGAAATACCTGCAATATACATGGTCCTGGGCCACTCACTTCAGCACAGGGATATCCGAGGACAACCAGGCATTGGTGGCTGTAATTGATGGAGGTAAAGACAATTTCATTTGATATTTGATTTTGAATTTTATTTTATTTCTCATTGTAATCTTATGAAATAAGTTATCTTGATTGAATATTGAAATGTTTTCTCACAGAATTTTCTCTTCACCATGAAAATCATTTTAGATAAGGAGTGTAATATTTCCATATTCACAGTAAAAAGTAATCTTGACTGTTACTAAATATAAAAATAACCCGACACTGGAATCTCAACAATCTTTATTCCCAACAAAGGGTCTCGATGGTGAGATATATGGATTACTGGGACAGTACTGAGGATTACTGTTCTTATCACTTATATCAAACTCATGTAAAGAAAACATGGGAAGCACGTTCCCAAACACAACACAGTGATAATGATAAGAAACAATTCAAACATGCTTTCTTACCTAACTCTGATTTTGTGCTATACTTATCTCCCTTACATTGACCAATCACCTGCTGTCCATTTGTGAAAAGATGAAATGGCTTTTATAGGTATATAGATATTCGAAGATGGCAATTCATGTTTTGAAAAGGAAGTGAATTTCTTTATCAGAATACCTAAGTATAAGTTTATATCCACTTTGAAAAATCATTCTCACAAAAAGTTAGATGACATGAAATTCCGATTTAGTGGGTTTCCGTTTGTTTTCCAACAGACCGAGTGTTGCTGACCCCAATGAGGGATATGGTGACTCCCCCTCCAATGTCTGCCTACTATCTACAGCTCCCGTGCCCTGTCAACCAGGTGGCGTTCTGTCTCCAGGGAAACCCCAACAACATGGCGTTGATTTTAGCAGATGGCAGAGTGTCTGTATACACATTTGGTATGTCTTAGGGGTTCGTCTTATCATTAGAATTTATTCACTTTAAATTCCAAATATTTAAATACAGACGTTATTTTGCCTGTACAAACTTTTTTATGTGATGTCCTGTTGGCATTTCACCAACAAAGCGGATATCGCAGCTGATGTCATAATTTCTGGCAGTTAATCCAGTTGTCATGATGTGCCAGTTAAACGTTGAAATGTGCAGTGTTCTTGTTAGAAGCTGCAGCTGTTTGCCGGCAAAAGCAGCCATCGAATTTTCAAAATCTGTATAGGTCAACATTATAGCATATGAACATTCAACTGCTATTCTTCTCAAGTCAACTACCTATTTCAAAACTTATTGAGAACACTGATGTTTCAATGCATGCATCTTGTCAAATAATACATGGATGGTTATTTACCCATACAAAGTGTTGCTACATCACATGTTGTAGAATATGCTTTATCAGCTGAAATGTTCTGTTCCTGAACTCGTTTGATAACATTTGCCATGTTGATTTGATGTTCTTACTCCTCACACTAGCTCCAGACTCTGATGGTAAGGACTTACCAAGTGACAGTACGGTCAAGTTTGACGCTACTTTAGGCGAGGGCTTCTCATTGTGCTGTCAAACACCAACCCATCGGGGAACCTACAGGTAACTCTCCAGGGTATATCCTAAACAGTGTGTCCATCAAACACCCACCCGTCGGGGAACCTACAGGTAACTCTCCAGGGTATATCCTAAACAGTGTGTCCAGAGGAGTGCATGAGTAACGGGCTGCTGGGATACTTCTACAAATCACATGCATTTCATAATTTGATGATAGGCTAAAGCAATTGGTACCATGAAGTATTTTAGTCTTTTATTTAAGTTTGATCTCTTGATAATTAGGTGAACATATTTCAAAGTGAATGTCTGGAGGTAATGACAAAATTATGAATTTATAATCATTTACAGTTTGTATGTTACTTGGAGCTTCATGCCCAACTTGATCAGTTGCTGAATTATCTCTCGGCATTAAAGTGGTACAATTTGTTTTTTTAAGGATTTTGGTGAATCTTACAACATCTACAGCAAGTTTTAAGACTACAAGGTTCCACATTTCACACTGTGATGATACAATATGTAGTGCTACCCCAACTTCAAGATCTTCTTTTCATTTTGTCGTGTTATCAACTGTAATTGGCATAGTGAAGAAAGGGCTGCAATCTTTTTAATGCCAGTTACGTTGTACGTAAATTTCATTGGTATATAATGAAAACAATACCACCCATACATCTATATCAGAAGTTGCAGACAATGAAAACAGTACCACCCATACATCTATATCAGAAGTTGCAGACAATGAAAACAATACCACCCATACATCTATATCAGAAGTTGCAGACAAAAGTGTTTATTGTGCAGCTTGTGGATATATTTGTCCATACCAAAAGTTGTGCTGTTCCCGAATCAGATGAAAAACATCATAAAAGTACATCGAGAAACCATTTTTAATTGTGGTATTTTAAAGGACATTGTACACAGTCTCAAATTCACCTTACTAGCTTCGGCTACATGGAATCTCCCTTCAGCTTAGCATTAGAGCATCCGTCTTAGAGAGTCAAGGGTCCCTGGTTTGATATCACGTATTTGTGTCACTACTTCCTGCCAATTACACAGCTAAACTGTAATGATATCATTTTGCTGACGAGTATTGTTTTTACAGAAAATTTGAAAACTTCTGTATGATTTATTTTTTCAGTATTGAAGGACTGCCAATTGACGTACGGAAAGTGCCTACAGCGACGCACCATTTTGTTTGGTTGACCTCTGAACTTTTGATGTTCTGTACCCAGGATCGTGATCACTCTGTGCTTCATTGTGCTGAACTAAAGCTTGATGCTGATAAACCTCATCTCACCGTCAAGTAAGTTTTCATCTCTGTTGACTTTGTTATGGATTTATTCTCAGCCTTTGAAATCTATTACATGTACTATATTTCTATTTTTCTGAAACGTTTTTTTTTTCAGTTTTAAATTTTCAAAAAGTATTTTTTGTTACAAAATTTCATGACCTGACCATATTCAGAGAACTTATAGCATGGTTACTACTTTGATGGAAAATTAAATAGCTAATATTAGCCAGAAATATATATTTAAGTTTAAATCAAACTGTCTTAGAAACACTATCAAAGTGTTTCAATCATTCAAATTCATGTCATATTTCTTGTTTCAACATATAAAATGTGATATATATTGTCAGAACTAAAACCTGAGTAATCCGGAATTCTTTGTAATGCAGACCATCAACAAGGTCCTACTGTATACATCTCTATGTAAACTGAACCTTAATAAACTTGATACCTGTATAAACTAGACCTTCAGCTAGGCCCCACTTAGTACAGTTTTGTGTAAATTGAACCTTTGTAATCTGGAAACCTGTATAAACCAGACAATCAACAAGGTTCTGGTGTACACATTTCTTGGTCAATTGGACCTCTAAGGCCTGAAAACCAGTGTATTATATGGAAGCAGATCTTGATCCCAGTATCTTTCTGTTTATTGACTGAAAAATGTGGTATTAAATATTTTGATAATATAAGTACCATAAAAACATAAATTTTTGCATGGACAGAAAACTCTATGTGAGATTTATATAGTGCAGTAACATTGTTAGCACAAAAATGATGTTCCAGTTTTTAGAGTAAAAATGCAAAAATATGCACTTTGTCAGTAATGGCTGACTTGTTTTCCAGGTCCAGTACTGACATTGAGAGTTTTGTGTACAAGATGGCTGTCAATGCAGAGTCAGGGTCCGTAGCCATACAGCTGTGCAATGGTTCCGTCCTCAAGTTTGATCCAGGTATCAATGAGATTAATTTGTTTTATGTCTTTAAGATGTGCAGTTCAGTGGTACATACATATTATAGGAGACACAAATTAGTATGTCTTGTTAGAACAGGTTGATTGTAATGTATATGGTTAATAAAAATAATTGATATTTGAAATTGCACGTTAATTCGTCTGGAAAATGAATTGTCAATTGAAGTACTTGTTTATGATTTATTCGTTTTTGCTAGATTCAAATTCTTGCAAACAAAAATAAAATGATTTTCACTATATAAGACATATATTTGATACAGTTAAAACCAATGTCATTTAGTTTCCTAATTTTCACAATAAAACTGTTTTACTTGACATTCAGTGTCTGAACTCCATTTTGAAATTCATATAATGGCTTACATTATAATATAATACTTTAAAATAGTTGCTTTGAAGACAAAATTGATAATTTGAACAAGTTGCAAACAACAATGTACAATAAAGATTCTATTTTAAGAAATGCATGACCACTAAAACAGCTGTCTCTAGTTTCACTTGTCACAGTAAAGGGCCATTATCATGGATTTTACAGATAGTTCTGTTATTCACACATACAGGATTTAATTAAATTTTACAGGTTGTGACATGGTGTTGCCATGGGAGATGGAATCAGGGGGGGAGCTGACCTTTCCCGTCCCTTGTCCTTACATGTGTGTCTGTGATATCGGAGGAGAGGTAAACATTTTACCAAAATCTTTCTGGTAAAATTTACTTTTTGATACTAAATGATTGCAAATGCTTCTATTAAACGGATACCTGGTACTATATGCTTTGTAATATATAATGTTACTCAAAACTTTTCCAATATTGTAGTAGAAAAATTGAAGTTCATGTCTTTGGCTGTGATAAAAAATTCTGATTTAACCCTTTCACCCCTAGGTAACTTAAGTAGACTCTACCATGCATTGATCTGGATGGGTCCATTATGGTTTACAGTGGTGAAATGGTTAAATACATATATTCAATATTGCTATGCTATTGATATTTTCACAGCCAAAGACAAGAACTCCACATGGCGATATTGGAGATATGAACATGTATTTAAATCAAATTGTTAAAATGTGTTTATGTGATAAAGCCATATTCACCAACATTTATTGTTAAATTTGGTGCAAAGATGTTGTGAATGGTGAAGTCGCCTGTAAATATCACCAAATGTCATACAGCCATGGAACTATATTTCACTAAAATGTAAATGCGATACTGGTGGAAAATGTCATAAAGTTACCTATTAAGTCACGCAACAAACCATGTGTATGATAAATGTTATGGAGTTTAGGTAAATACGTAAACTTACAACTTATTACCATACTTTAATTCATCACCAAGCACCTTCCTATAAAAGATAACATTTTCAACGGCACTGGGTTTAATAATAATGATTGTTACCTGAGTTTCCGGCTTGATATCTGACCAATACTTGTGTGTTGCTATGTTACAGGAGGTGGTCGTAGGACTGACCGATAGATACAGACTTTATGTCAATGACACAGAGGTAAGTACATAGTGATTCAATAGTGGTATGTATACATTGGGTGTGTGTGTGTGGGTGTGTAGTTGATATAATCTTGCCCCTTCTACCTAGGATGTTGTGGATGACAGGCTGTGTCTAACTGTACATTACTACTGCATTCATTACCTTCATTCACACTTACTTAGATTCACATCCTTACCTTTTTTGTACTTTTTTTTAGATTACAAAAATTTTGCATTTCACACTTTTTAAATTACATTTACCATGAATTATTGATTAAGTAGTACTTGTATTTGTGATAGATGCTTAATTCAAGTTTACAGTAAAGTAAATATATATCATACAAAATACATGTATTAGCAAGTAATTTGAGCTAGCTGTTCAGTCATATTGGAATGGGGTGGGGGTTATGGGAGGACAGGCATTATTAACTGTTGTCCAATCTTTGTAGAGCTGTAGGCAATGGTAGGGGTCTGCCTAATTTTCTATTCTAATTTGTTTTTGTTGTTTACAGATTGCGTCTAACTGTACCTCACTAGCCGTACACAAGGATTACCTTCTCCTGACAAGCCTCACTCACACTTGTCGCTGTATCAGCAGACAAACCAAGGTTCAAGGTCAGTCACACTGGATTCAAGGTTAAAGGTCAAGCTATGATGTTCGTAACATTTACCAGGCCATTATATACTGGACCTAGCATATGCAATAAATTCTTCTGAAGGATTGATTTCAGTATAAAGCAGATTATTTCCATGACTACCAAGGTACTTAAAAATAATATTTTGTACTTTTGAATTTCGGGTTTAATTCTGGGATTTTCATATGATTATCATGTAAAAGTACATTTATTGAAACAGATGATAATCGCGATTCACTTAGTCGGTCAAATGTTTTAATTCCACAAGGCAATCATAATGAAATTTACCACTTCATATTGGAACTACATACATGTATATGTCTCTGTTTTAATGTTCCCAAGGATATTGTCTTATGTTAAATGAATTGCATGGTTCTGTCATCACCTCAGTCTTTATCTGTCCAAAGCTGTCAAACCTCCCTCATTAGGAGGGAGACTCCCTCATTTTGACAAACATTTACCAATCTCCCTTGAAACTCCGGATCCCTGATTCAAGTCCAAACTCACACAAAGTCAAAATCTACATCCTGTAGTCAAATGATCTCCTAGTGACTGCATGGTGTGTGTGTAATGATCAAAACAGGTGTGTCTGAATCAAATGAATGTTGTTTTGGAGTTATTTTGATACATAAAAAGGGAAAGATAAATTGAGCAAAGCAGTTTAAGTTGCATTTCTCCCTCATCCCACATTTCCATTGAGGGAAATCTCCCTCATTGGAGGTTTCAGAGGTTGACACCTATGTCTGTCTTTTGATTTTTGCACATTTTTTAGTCTTTGTGTATCCATGTGTTTCTCTTTCTCTCCTTCTTTCTGCTTTATCTCTTCTTCCCCTGAATGTCTCTCTCTTTCTTTTGAATTTACCTCTGTTACAGCATAAAGGATACTTTCCTGAGTGTTATATTTCAGTTATATGTTTTGTAGTTCTTCCTTCACTGTCAGACGGGAAGGCTCACCCATTTGATGAAAGTGTGCGTCGGGTGGAGAGGGGGTCCAGAATTGTTTGTGTCATTCAAGGTGAAACCAAGCTGGTCTTACAGATGCCCAGGGGTAACCTAGAAACCATCCATCCCCGGGCACTTGTGCTGTCTGCGGTCAGGAAGTACCTGGACAGGTGAGAGTGATCACAGGTGTGAAGATCTTACCTGTGTAGCAAGCACAGGGACTTGTTGGTATCTCTTTCACAAGTATTGTCTTTTTCTGTACGTCCAATCCAAATTTGATCGTTAAAAATATGTTTTATCACATACATGTATAACGTTTTGCATTTCATTATAAATGTGAACACCTTATACCCAGCACTCTACCCTTCAGTCACAGACTTTCGAAACGTCAGATTTTAGCTGATAACTAAAATACATCTGCTCAGCTTGAGATGACAAATTAGCATTTCGGTCTTTCCCAAAATTTGAATTTGTCTTCCCTTGGAGATTATACATACTTGAAGTATTGTACTGGTTTAAAAAATCTTCAACTCTGTTATGCCCCCGATGTTCAATATGGAAAACAAGATGGGATTGAGACTTGTCTGTTTTTCATGACAAATAACACTTATTTATTGTACGGACGTATTCAACAATTTTGTACTATACTTGTGCCATCTGCATTTTATATGTATGGTATTAAAGTTATATGATTAATAGAATGGTCTTTTTTCAAGGCATGGTATACAAAAGAGCGTTAAAAATTATCATAGCACTAATATATAATTGTCCAAATACAAATTTTCTCCTTTCACTCATAAAATCCATATTTCCTGGTGTATTTTTTCCCGTCTTATGTAGTTACTATGTTTGATATGCTGGGAACTAATATTTGCTCTCATGATAAATTCACCCTCAAATATTTTAGAGGGCAAGAATGGCAAAATTTTAATTGCGACAAGATTCCCCAGTATACAGTATCCAGCCAGTTATTTTGGAGATAGAATTCTCCTTCTCTATTTAGAAATGTCTGGGTAATCCAGTCAGTAAACCTTCTAGCCACTTAAGCTAGAATGTAAGGTGTAACAAAAATGAACTTCAGGTTTTGTTTTTACATACAAATGACCTTGTGTCCCGACAGTCTGGATTTCGGCCAAGCCTTTGCGTGCATGAGGAAGCACCGGCTGAACTTAAACCTGATATACGATCACTGTCCTCCAAGTTTCCTCGACAACGTTCAGAAGTTTGTCCAGCAGGTCAAGCTGGTGGACTACATCAACCTCTTCCTCACAGATCTCAGGTAAAATATTTTACTGTAAATCTCCTATCTTATGTAAACTTTCTTGCTGTAAATCGCAGGTGGCAGGTAAAGTTTCATGCTGAAAATGTCAGATGTCGGGTACACTATCTTTATATACTGGATATCTCTAATACTTTTTGTGTATATATTTCTATTTGTACTTCAGAATACTTATTTGATTAATTTTATGAAATTTGATTGACAAATTAAGATTTATATGACCCTTGCTTAAATTTCTATAAATTGATATTTTCAGAATTGAAATTGAAATATCTTGCAAATCAACAATGTGAGCAACACATCATGAAATATTGGGATTATTTATTTCAAGGTTTGATATGACAAGAGTCCCGCATATCTTTATTTCTTCTGAATAGACGTGTGCTGGAGATTTTGAGTTTTTGTTTGATCTCAGGGAGGAAGATTGTACAGTCACTATGTACACCGCGGCCTACAACCGGTCAGCTCCCGTCGTGGACGAGGGTACTGACCGCCCCAGTAAAGTGGACAAAGTGTGCGAAGTAGTCAGACAAGCACTGGTCAGTGTGGATGAAAAGAAGTAAGCATGGTCACTCTATTTTACATTTTTACCAGTGACTGATATATTTTCCTGGATTTGATGAGAGACATCATGTTGGCTAACACATAGTGCAGGAAACTTTCACCCATTTTGAGAACCCAACATGTTTATGGGGACAGGCCTGTAGTGTTAAGTTGTGTTGGGTCATACCCTGTCCCATTGCCACTCAATGTCATGGCTCAATCAACTTCATTTCTGTTAAGATTTTCATCAAATTTTATTCAAAGTTCAAGTAGGAGAATACCTCGAATGAATTTGTATTCCAGTTTCCCAAGGTCAAATCCAAGATCACTGTTGCTATTTATAGGTCTGTCAGGTCAAAGTCACTGTTAGTATTGATGGAAAATTGTCATATTATGGTACAAGTTCTACAGGGCCTAGGGGCATTCCTGTCTTACAGATGTTGTCTAGTACATTTTGTGTTGGAAGGCCAGGGGATGTAATGCCGTTCCTTTTGTTTGATATATCCCCAGTTCCTTTTGTTTGATATATCCCCAGTTCCTTTTGTTTGATATATCCCCAGT
>JAUMHH010017119.1:0-10850 GCA_032359455.1 Chlamys rubida | reverse complement strand
AAGTAATAATGACAGTGCTGACAAAGAAATTTATCAATTTTTCAGGGTGATCTGCCCCTTTATCAAGACAGGAACATGAAAATTTACATATATAACAACATATAACAGAGAAAAACAGTCACCATGAAACAATAATACAATACAAAATACATAAACAAACAGAAGTTACTTATATAAAATATGCTGTTGTAATTGCATTTCCCCTCGGTTAGCTTGTAACCGAAAGCTAACTATAGTATATAATTCATGAGCTTATGCTATACCGCAGTGTCCGTCATCTGTCGTCCGTCAACTTTTCCTTTAAAACGCTACTAGTCCTGAACAACCAACTAAATTTGGTCTGGAGCATCCTTAGGCCAAGGGGGATTAATTGTGTATAAATCATGGGTGTGGCCCCCATTGGGGCAGAGGGGCGGGGCCGAATAGGGGAAATAGAGGTAAAACCTTCAAAATCCTTCTTCTACCATGGGATTAAGGGATTTCATCCCAATTTGGTCTGGAGCATCCATGGGCAAAAGAGACTCAATTTTGTATAAACAGTGAGTGTGGCACCCCCTGGGGGCAGAGAGGCGGGCCCCAATAAGGGATATAGAGGAATAGCTTTAATTTCCTTCTTCTTCCGTTGGGATGAAGGTATATTTTCACAAAATTTGAACAGTAACATCATATTTGGAAGGGAAATCAATTTTGTATAAATGGTGGGTTTGGACCCTCTAGGGCCTGAGGGGCGGGGCCCAATAAGGGATAGAGAGGAATAGCTTTAATTTCCTTCTTCCGTTAGGATTAAGGGATTTTGACCAAAATTGAACAGTAGCATCATATTTGGAAGGGAAATCAATTTTGTATAAATGGTGGGTGTGGCTCCCCTTGGGGCAGAGGGGCGGGGTCAATAGGAGAAATAGAGGTAAAACCTTCAAAATCCTTCTCCTACTGTAGGGATTAAGGGATTTTATTCTAATTTAGGCTAGAGCATCCTTGGGCAAAAGAGACTCAATTTTGTATAAACAGTGAGTGTGGCCACCCTGGTGCTGAGGGGCGGGACCTAATAGGGGAAATGGAGGTAAAACCTTTAAAATCATTCTTCTACCGTACGGATTAAAGGATTTTATTCTAATTTAGTCTGGAGAATCCTTGGGCAAAAGAGACTCAATTTTGTATAAATAGTGGGTGATGCCCTCCTCGGGGCAGAGAGGCGGGGCCCAATAGGGGAAATAGAGGTAAAACCTTAAAAATCCTTCTTCTACCGTAGGGATTAAAGGATTTTATTCTAATTTAGTCTGGAGCATCCTTGGGCAAAAGAGACTCAATTTTGTATAAACAGTGAGTATGGCCACCCTGGGGGCTGAGGGGCGGGACCTAATAGGGGAAATGGAGGTAAAACCTTTAATTTAAATCCTTCTTCTACCTTGGGGATTAAGGGATTTCATCCCAATTTTGTCTGGAGTATCCTTAGGCAAAAGGGACTCAATTTTGTGTAAACAGTAAGTGTTGCCCTCCTGGGGGCAGAGAGGCGGGGTTCAATAAGGGATAATTAATTTCCTTCTTCTTCCGTGGGGATGAAGGTATTTTTTGACAAAATTTGAACAGTAGCATCATATTTGGAAGGGAAATCAACTTTGTATAAATGGTGGGTTTGGACCCTCTGGGTCCACTATATGGCATTCGACGGGCGTATATTGTTCCGCCCCGTGGTACTCTTGTTCATACTTAAAATGCATCTCCCGGCATCATTAATTTTAAAAAAATGTCTGGGGGAGGCCCTTTGTACCCCCCACCACACACACACAATCTTCCCCGCAGGGATATGAGCCATTCCCTTGACCACGTACTTCAGGGGTCTTGCACTCACTGGACAAACTAACATACATCAATCATGTTTAAGGAGGATTTCCATGAAGAGTTGCTTTTGATTTGTATGATGGTCCAATTAAACCAAATACCCTGGTAATATAAAAAAAGAGTGTACAAACTTTGAATCAGATTTTTGTTTTGTATTTGCAGGAGATCTGTGAGTGATGTTTCTGGTGATGGAAGTCACATTGATGACATTTTGGACAAAATCTCCACACAGTTCCAGAAAATAGACGCTAGTATGGGAACTGTGAGCGATAGTTATCTCAAATAGAGAGTTGATCAACAGTTATCTCAAATAGAGAGTTGATCGACAGTTATCTCAGAGAGATAGAAACATTTATCTAAAATAGAGTTGATCAACAGTTATCTCAATGTGAGAAATAAAACATAGTGTGGATTGCGTAGAGTGGCTTCAAGTGAAGAAAGATGTCCATTACAAGGAGAGAGATTGTGTCTTCATTATCGTCACGAGAGGGATATCATTCTTTCATGAGGAGAACATGGGTATGATGAGAGGATTTCTCACATTAGATGAACTTTGTCTTTATGGTGCATTTGAAGAATGGTGCTGCTGTGATTCTGTCATATCATTAACGTTAATCTGTGATTCTGCTTAAATTGGTTGTTGTGGACTCCGTCTTTCCTCCTCCACCAAAACCTGGCACGTTCTTAAATGACCATAGATGTTAATAGGAGGTAAAACACAAACAAACCAAATATACAGTAAACGATTTGTTTCGTGCCAGTAACTGTTTCATTCAATATCTAGAATCGATGATCTGGAAAATTTGTTTTTACAGACTTTTAATCAGGAACCATATTGTTCAGGGTGATGAGGTTTCACTGTACATTACTCTATATGTATGTTCCGTGTTAGTGGCTACCCAAGTTGTTTTTGTCTATGAGATGTAAGTTGACTGAGAGAGAGTAATTAAAAATATGCATTCTTATTTATTTTAATAGAAAAAAAAAATAAAAAAAAAATGTATAAATTTTAATCAATTTTAATCACAGATGTGATATTTTGAAACATACCACATAAGCTATAATGGACATTTTCATTTATCAGTAACAGCAATTTTAATTCCCTTAAAATTTGATATTTTCAGGGGTAAAAAATAAGACTTGTAAAGTTTAATGCAAATGTTTAAAGTTTGCTGTAAACAACACCAGGGCTGGGTTTTTCAAGGTCTGATTATCTTAACAAGTTCTAAATGCAAATTTTTCACATGTAACTTTTAAAAAGTATAAAAAAACTAACAAATGTTTTTTGTGTTTCAAGTCACCAGTGAGTCATTCAGAATCCTTCTATACACAACGTTAGTTAGAATGTCAGTCGAGGCGGTAGTTGAGTGGTTAAGGCGTATGACTGTTTACGATCACTAGCCCTCTACCCCTGGTCATGGGCTCGAGGTTTGGGGCAGTCACCAGGTACTGGGAGCAGGTACTCCGGCTTTCCTCCCCCACCATAACCTGGGCTCATCCTTAAACGATCATAACTGTTAATGGGACAAAATGTATTTGATTAAAATTGAGCATTCACTCACGGTTAAGATGACCAAGCCTTGAGTCCGGCCCAGAGAACTAGATCTGTACACTTTTTATGTACATTGTTAGTAATATGTGCCTTCATACAAAGCCTTTATTGTAAAATATTTTTTTCATTTGATAGACGCACAAGTTCGTACATTAGTTTTATATATTTACCTTTGCTGAGGACTAAAACGTGCATGTAGTCGTTAGACTTCAGTTATGCAGCTTGTTTTAGAGTTATATTGTGAGTTTTGTCTTTGGTAAGACAAAGGTGTAATTTTTCATTTTTTTTTGTGCTGGAGTTTTCAGTAAATTGAACCGCACGCTATTGACACATGTTCTGATTATTGATATATGCCTACTTTTCTATTGCTATACAATGAGTCTTTGTAATCAGATCTTTGTTCACAGATGTATTCATAAAAATCAACCTCTTTCTTTTCCCATTAATTGACTATATGGTTTATAATTGGAATATGTTTTCAGTATGTATCATTTTAATAACATGTTGGGTTTTTGTACACTGGTGTAAATATATGTCTGATGTTAATGTTAACATGTGCTGTTTATGCATCATGTCTAATGGTTGTGGATAAAGTGGTGATGCCCAGGCCTAATGGTCAAATATCCTTTCTAGCTCGTTCATCAAGACACATGTAATATACACAAGACACATGTATATTACACAAGACACATGTAATATACACAAGACACATGTATATTACACAAGACACGTGTAATACACACAAGACACATGTAATATACACAAGACACATGTAATATACACAAGACATGTGTAATATACACAAGACACATGTTAATACATAAGACACATGTATTATACACAAGACACATGTAATATACACAAGACACATGTAATATACACAAGACACGTGTAATATACACAAGACACGTGTAATATACACAAGACACATGTAATATACACAAGACACATGTAATATACACAAGACACATGTAATATACACAAGACACATGTAATATACATGTATTATACACAAGACACAAGTAATTTTTACAAAACGCAAACAGAAGACACATGTAATATACACAACAACATGAAACTTTTAAAAATTAGACTATACAATGAGACAAGACACATGTAATAAACAGAAAGCAAATGTAATATACACCAGCCATGTGTAATATACATAAGACACATGTAGTATACACAAGACACATGTAGTATACACAAGACACATGTAATATACACAAGACCAAAGTAATATATACAAGACCAAAGTAATATACACCAGCCATGTGTAATATACATAAGACACATGTAATATACACAAGACACATGTAATATACTCAAGACACATGTAATTTATACAAAACACAGACAGAAGACACATGTAATACAACAAGAAGAAGCTTTTAAATATTAAAATTATGAGAAAAAACACATGTATTAAACACAAAGCAAATATTATATACACCAGACATGTGTAATACACCTTAAAACAAGACATAAATGATACGGGTACACACGAACAATACATGCGCAATAAACATTATACACATGTAATAAACTAATAATAAGGCAGGATGACGGCTGAAACATGTAAACACTGGATTGTAAACTTGCCGATATCCCAGTTGATGTTGTCATGGTCATGGCAACGAGACATGTAATATACACAAGAACAAGACACATAGTTTCATTCACCAGGCTAATGTATATAATTATTTTCACCCTGTTTTGTATGTTGAATTGTAATAATGTGTATATGCTGTGTATTGTTGTTCACTGTGACTACCGGTACCTTATGCCTTATGCCAGATTATTTAACCAAGTGATGTGTATATTTTACTATATAGTGTATATATATTCTGGGAAATGTGCACCACAGTTTAAATCTGCCCCTTTCAACCCTCTGTAATGAGGACAAAAGGTATTAGTACACAGTTTACAATAAATATGTAGTATTTCGAATGTGAAGGTTGACATTTGATGGGTGAGTAGGTATTTTACTGGGGAAGGCTGAATATTACCCTGGGCATTAAGTGGCGCTATACAGGAGTATGTTTCACAGTTAACCTCTTGAAATCAGGAAATAATTTACTTTTCTGATTTTTGAAACATTATGATTTATAATATGAAATATCATTTCCTGAATATGTGCATATAAAAAGTGAGCTTTGCGCTAAATTAGAATTTACTTTTGTAAAGATTCCCAATACTATAGTATATTGGTTCAACCATTTATATTCACTTGCTTGGGAAAGGAAAGACATTGTTCTTTTGATCTGAACATAACTTTGGCAGATGAATAGGTTACTTTATTTTCACCCCAAGCTCAGACAATATCTTTTCCTGGAGCTCAGTTAAGATCCCACACCAGCCATATAATGTCAACTGTAAGTGCCTCCCTGCACATCCTTTATTCATATTTGAAATATCGATCCCTTTAACAACTTCATTCTGATGATTTAAAATATTCATCAAAATTGATATAAACTTCTGAGCCATGTTTTTGTTGAAGGATTTTGTTGTTATTGTTCTTGTGTCTGTAGTGCTTATATATGAAGATATTTGTTTTCTGTTAATTTATAATACACTTAACGTACCATTCTATTTTTGTACCTATGCTTTGATATTGTCCGAGGAAAATATGGTGTTCACCCTGAACGTATTTGTTTCCAAAGGTTTTGCAGAGAATTTCCCCCATGTTTTTTCATTGACAATGAATTTTTATATTCACATAAGACAAACTTTTAGAAAGTTTTAGAAAATTTGTATCCGATGAATTTTTGTGCTCTTTTTTTTGTGTGTGGAGATTTTGGTTTTAAATTCTTTATGAATATCAAATGATTTCTATCTCTTTAAGTGTCAATTCCTCCCCCCCCCCCCTTCAATCCCCAAGTAACCACATTACCATTCTGATATCCTGTATTGTACACTAGTGTTGATATAATTTGTTGCCATAATTCCATATTAGAGAACAATATACCTCCCATAAAATGTGTATTTATATATATTCATCAGTAAGTACCTGTGGTATCTGAAAATGTTATAAATTAATTATCATTTATTTATCCTGTGTTTGAAAAATTTTCTTTCTGAAAAATGAAAGCTTTACTGAAAACTACATTAATTTGAATAAGCACGGACTTAGGTAGGGTTTAGGGTTAGGATGAATCTAACGCCGTGGAATTAGTTATTATTTCTGCATTATGCAATATGAGTTCTGCTACCAAATGCAAACCATAGGCACCTCATTATATCATATAAAAAAATATACTACAATGTAGTGTACTTAATACAAAATACATTACGCGTAAGTAATTTTTCATTTGCAATAGGTACCTTCATGTTCACAGGCCTTCTAGATCATGTTTTTAGAGAGGAAACATGAATGTAGTTTTTTCATCACTCTCAGCTCAAATTATATGACTTTGGCACATTACATGTACTAACAGTGTCTACTTTTCATTCCTTACAAAAATCCAACATATGCATTTTCTGTATATTTGTATATTGATACATTTTACAAAAATTACCTACATGTACATATATATCTTTAAATGGAATCTACTGTATAGCCTGGAAAATAACAGCCTTGTCGTCACAAATTGTAATTAGGACGTGAGAATGAAGGTAACCAAACATTATAGACAAATGTAATATATATACCCTCCTACACTACATACACTATAATTTATGTAATGCCGTCTCACATTATATTATGTATTTATAGCACAGAACTGATCTCAATCTGGTATGATGCAGTGTAATAAATTATAATGGTGACTAAGACTATGTGTAAATATAGTTAAACTGATGTCAAAATAAAATCCTGCCATATACACTGTACCATTCATTCATTGTTGTTTTTTTCTCAACTTTAAAAGCCGAGTGTTTTAGTGAAAAGCTTATGCATTGCCATACAAAAGTATGGCTTGTTGAGACACAGACATATGGAAACTCACCATCAGACACTTTTACTTTGTACATCAATCATAATCCTCTGATTGCTGCTATTTCAAACATCTCAGACTTTGAAGGGGTCAGTACATGACTGATAACAATGAGATAAATATTTCCTAGTAGATTGATGGTGAGTGATGCTCACCCGTTGGCAGTCATTTCTCAGTATAGTGGTCTTTCTGATTGGTGTTATTGGTCGTCTGGAATGTCATACCAAATATTTTCTTTATAGAAAGCCAATGATATTAACTTCTTGGTCTGTCTTCCGTCTGTCTGTCATCAACTTTTCCTTTAAACAACTTATTCTGAAGAACCAAAAGGCATAGAATCATATTTGGCCAAACAAAAGTTGCAAACACAAATTACCTTGATTTTCTTTCAAGGTCACAGATATCAAATATGTCGAAAACTTCATGATTTCTTTCTTCCGAAAACTAAAACGGTTTTGGCTGGAAGATACTCCCTCACTGTGCCCGACAAATTTTTGAACAAAAATAATCTTAACTGTATCATTTCCACAAATTCCAACTATATACTGGCTGGATGATGGTGCACTAAGCATATACATTTGTATGATTAACAGGGGTCAATAGTGTATGAAAGGTACATTTAATCATTCTAATAAAGAGAAAAAAATAATACACTAATAAAATAACAAACACAAAATAAACCAAGCAGAAGTTTATTCATTGCTTGAAAACCATCTTAACAAATCACATTAAAATAATCTAAATAGATATATTGATTACTCATTAGAAACAATACATCGCAAGTGATACAAATCCCCTCACATACACATGCCCGATACCTTGCATATAGAAATTGAAAATAACAGCAGAGTGATCAAGTCCTATTTCATAAACAGATTTTAAGCAACAGTGACCTTAACCTTGAACCTGATAATATTACAACAATATATTGTATAGAGTCCATAAAAGCATGAATGACCCCACATATATATGTCTTGTTTTATTAATGAAGGGATTTTCATTAAGCTTGTTCTAGAGCATCTTTGGGAAAAGAACACATCCCCCCTCCTTGGGACATAGATGGAAACTCATTTTCTTGGTGTCTTACCCACCAAAACAGATTTACATGTAGTTCTTCTTGCAACTTTGTTCCTCTACTCCTTTGATAAACCTGTATGGTACTCAACAGGTTTTAAATTGAAAATAAAATACCAGGTGAGCTATTAAGGCCCCTGGGCCTCTTGTAATCCTTCCCTATCTTCTACTTCATCTCTAGGATTGAAAACAAAAATTCATTTGATCAAAATAATTCATGATAATCTAACAATAGCATTTTAGTTTTTACAAGGTAAATTAGATTGACTCAATATCATTAATTTCTAAACTTAGACACATTAAGGATAGTTTAGATGTCATATGGAGGATGAAAGCTGAGTGGTAATCTACTATCCATAATTCAGCTTTTTAAATTTCGGTTTTAATTATCATTTGATACTTGTATAATTATCATTTTATACTTGTATAATTATCCTTCAATTATCCGTATGCTACAAAAAGGAGTGCCATATTTGTTAAATTGTAAAATAATTAATCCATTTTCTGATTTCATTTCAGAATATTAACTGTACTTATAAATAGCAGCAACATTAATACACATTTATTTTTAGCCTGATAAAAGTTGATCTCATAATTCAATATAGATTATTACAACAGAAATTTACTAACAGCGACTGATTAATTCAAACAGTTTCATGAAATACTCATTAGTGAAACTTAATTTCTGAAACCAATTAATTTCTGAAACCAGTTAAATTTTCATTCTGAGGTAAATTGTGCAATTTCTGATGGATGCATGTACTGAACATCTGATTGGTGTATTTTTTTATGGTCATAGCCTATAAGGTTGAGGTCAAAGTTCAGGGGTCATGTTCTGGTCAAGGTCATTGTCAAATTGTTATCCGTTACCTGTACACCTGTACTTTGATAGGTGTTGGTTGGCTGGTGAAATGCATGAATGTGTGCACCAATATATATATCTTATCATACTAGGTAATTTGGTTTTACGATTTCTGGTAATAAGTTCTGGAGACGTAATTTATATACTGCATGGTTTGGGTTATTGGAAATATTTTAAAATGTGTTGGTTGTTAATTTGCAGTTTGTGTTTTCCAACAGGCTCTGATTCTGTGCAAATGCCAGGAAAAATACCAAACCTTTGATAGTGTCTATGGGCAAGTACACTGGGGTGAATGACCTGATGTTGTGTAGCCTATGGTGACTTTGCAAATCAGCATTTCATTTGAAAAAAACCCCAAAAAACAGTGCTTAGAATGTATAGCTCTCTAAATGGGAAACCCCTGCAGGTTTGAGGAATGAACAGGCCTGTTGTATCTCGGGTGTATTTATCATAAGAGGGGCCCTGAAGAATGGGATGCTTTCTTTGATGTCTCCTACTTAGGGGGACACTAAAGAAGTCAGAATTGATCTGCTGCCCCCATTGCGACACTTGGGATGTTAACCCTTTCACCCCTATGTAACTTTAGTAGACTCTACCATGCATTGATCTGGATGAGTCCATTATGGTCTACAGTGGTGAAAGGGTTTAAGATATATTCTTTTCTCACTTATCTACCATCCCTTTTTTCTGTGTTGTCCCCCGGGGCATTCATCTGCATAGGATCATAGCTGTATCAAACCCCGTACAAACACTCCAACTGTGTTCGGGAATTACAACACCTTCAGTGCCAAATTGTTCAATGTCTCATAAGATCAATGATTCATATTTCAAATTTTCATAATGCAAATTTTTGATAAATATGTGAAAAAATAAACAAATATTGTGCTCCTTGTCATCAAATGGGAATTTGTAATCTCTCTGGTACAATTTAAGTTTTTGATTTGAATATATTTTGAAAGTATACTGATTAAACTTTTTATCGCACTGTCTTTGAGGTATAGTCATGTTTTAAACAGCAGGGCTAATGTATTGCTCTAGTCTTGTCTATAATGCCTGTTTAGGGAAAACCGAGGACAAACAGGTGATACAGATATGTGGGTAAAATGAAACGATATAATGATTACATGAATTTTCTCTGTGTGATAGTGTGCTATTAAAGCACAAATAAAAATAAAATGGGTTAGAAAAAAATGCACAGGTCTCTTTTTTTGAAAAAATATTATTGTTAGCCGAGAGTCGGGAGAAGTGCAGTTTAACATGACTGTTATCTGGATATTGGATTGAGTTTCCGATGAAGCTAGAGCCCAACCACGAGATTGCATGATGTTTTATGCACCGAGAGCTGTTTTATCATACGGCGATGGGAAACCTTCCCGTCTCTCAGCCTTCAATGTTCAAATGTCAAAAATGCAGATGAAAACGGAGCGTTCCTTTAAGAAATGGCACAAAACTGGGAGAATTAAGCTGGAGGATGAAATTCCAGGCTGCCATGCAATATTTAGTCGGCTCTCTTAACTCATTCACCCCTGCAATTTCATAATGAACTATTCCAACCTTTGAATTGGAAGAGTTCAAATGTGTCTTCAGG
>JAUMHH010017118.1:0-25164 GCA_032359455.1 Chlamys rubida | reverse complement strand
GTTCATGTGGGGGGAAATTGGGGAAAATGGTGAAAATACATGATTTTTAAAGAAATTCTCAGTGTGTGGGGGGTTTCCGGAAGCCCCAAAAAAACCTCTGGATCCGCCACTGCCACAATTAACAATTCTATTTAGTTAACTAATCAGCCTCTGCATAAATAAAAAAGCCTATTGTATCACGGTTGTTTTAAAGAACATATTACTCATTATCTGTATATTCACACATGAAATTATATAAACTTAAGAACACACAACATTGATTTTATCAAATGAACAGTTATATTGTACAATAGTTCTAATAATAATAACAATTTACAATAGGATGCATTTCACCCTAAAGCATCATTGGACCTTATCGTGAGTTCCTAGTACTACGTTTTCAGATGTACAAGCGGACACCAATCCTGCCACTGGTCACACTCGACATTGTTGAACCAGTGAGGACGTCCACCCCCACCACTGAATGTCGTTCACAGACCTTTCCTGGGAAATTACGCAGGTCCCCCCACTACCACGGCACCTTCCCTAGCTACCGGGAACTGGCTTTGTAAGATACCCTGGGGATTCAACTGTTACCACTTAATGTAATGTGCAGGCGGGAACCCATCGTGCCAGTGACCACGCTCGAAACTGAACCAATGGGCGCTTCCAAGCGCAGTATTTACCCCTCATATGCCTTGGCTGTTGCAGTAGTTATTTCCATACTAATGATTAATAGAGACTCTATCGGGCGGAAACCTACCTTTCACTGTCATAGACCTCGACGTTATTGCTTTTGCTGAAATTTCGATTGTAATGTTTAATTTTGAAGGGTTATCACAGACATTGTTGTAGTTGATCTGTGTTACTTTTTTCAGTCTAGTAGGCCGTTTTGGTTTGTGAAACTTCAGACACTTAGGTTCCGCGCATATAGTGTGTTTATTACTGTCCTACTGACTGCATACCGACTAAACAGATTTGTTTTAGCTAAGGAAGAACTTGCGTCCATTGATTCCAATATTACATTGTATCAACATAATATAAACTGCGTTGCAGTAAATTATCTAAGAAGTAAACAAGGAAGTAGAGTTATAGAACTTCTCAACTGATATAACTGTCTTATGTTTCCTTATTGTTGCAAAGTAAAAACTACCGCGTATTTTATGTTTATTTTAAAATGAAAAACCGTTGTATTACAGATAAGAGTTTCTGATAAATTCATCGACATAGCATAATATAAGCATCACTGTGTTGAATCCGTGCCGGTATCGGTATGTTTGGATTGTCTTCCGGTTTCGATTCGAAGTGGACGGGGTAGAGGAGTGAGGTCTGTATATTTCAATTTGTAACGTTTAAATGTATTTACCTTCATTATTTAAAGGGTTGGCGGTTGTAAAGATGATTTTAAAACAAACCCAAGTTATCAAGTAGTGCATTAAACTTATTATGCCTTCAAATTTGAAACATGAACATTGTCGTTTGCAGATAAATTCAATGCTTCTTACTTTATGGTATATTTGTGTCTCAAACAATTTAGAATGGCCTATAAATGAGGATTAGTGTGGAACTTAACGCTACTGGCAATCATTTGAGACCAACATGGTACATACAGGATGCACAGAAAAAAATATATTGCGATTTATTTTAATGTTGTTTGTGACATGGTGTTCTGGTTTGGATAGGCACATAGCGACGGTTTGGATAAAAGATACTGGCTCTCCACTTGAACGTTTTACCACATCCAGTGCACCTATAGTGGCTTTCATCACTGTGTTTAGACTTCATATGATCAATTCAATATGTCTTTTCTGGAGAACGAACTATTACAGGTGTCGCAGGTGTACTTCTTTTCAATTTTAGAGGAAGAGGGTTTAATGGAGCAGTTAATCGTATGCCTTAGCAAAGACGATTTATACGCATATTTGGTACCGTATTTCGGACACCTGTATGGTCTCGAGTCATGATGTACATTTACATGGCCTTCATAGTGCCCTTTAGTTGAGAAATTGATCGAACATAATTGACATCTGAGTGTGCTGTCGTTGGTGTGTTGGGTCTTGATGTGCTTGGACAGTCCACACTTAGTGTGAAATCTCCTCCCGCATGTATCGCACATGAATCCTGGGGAGGGCTCATCTGGTTCCTCAGCTGTTTCAACTTCAATTTCAGCAAAGGATTCATTTAGAGCAACAACATCGGTGTCCTTCAAAGGAAACAACACAAAGGGTTAAATTGAATACCATATCCAAACCAGAACTTTTAAATATCCACACCAGTACTTTCTAAATGAACATCGATATCCAAACACGTAACATTACGACAGCAATGAACACAAAGTAAGATCAAGTTTGTATATAAAACGTCGTCTTACATGGACATGTATATGTCGGAATGATCATGGGATGTTCATACTTGAAACCTACCAACTCACATTTAGCTAGAAGTATCGTTTTCATTTGTAAAATCCACAAAAATAACGATGCATCGTAGTTTCCGTCATGAAATTGGACGTTGTTTTGTGATTTCTCTATAATGTGCATCAATTACGCCACATAAATACCTACAAACTACAAATATGTGTATGTATTTATCTAGTTTAGATCACTATTCCCGGAAAACACGTACAAATCTACAAAACATGCTTACCATGTTGGCAGTGTTTGCTTCGAATCGAAACCGGAAGACAATCCAAACAGCCCGATACCGGCACGGATTCAACACAGTGACAGTTATAACTTTATATGCAAATTACTTCATCAATTTTTAAAGCATATATACATTTGTTGTTCTTTTTACATCTTAAAAATGTGAACAACTTTTCCAATTACTCATAAATTAACTCTCTCATTCAGTTTGATGACATACACTCACAACTGACTTTGTTCATCTCTGAATATGGCAGTAGGATTGTTATACACACTTTGTTTAATTATTTTACACGATACTATTATCTCAAATAAAAATTCCAATTTGGAGTCAGTCCTCTAAAGGGAGATACTTTTCATTTGCTTTTGTGACAGTTTGAATTTCATTTACAGATTTTATGAAATTAAGAATCCCTGTCCCAATGCATGGTGTGTTTTTCTCGTACATGCAGTAACATCCTCTTAACTTTGCTTTGGATTCAACTGTAGCACATTTGGGACAGGACACTTCCACTGACTGGGTAGCTCAGTCAGTTATAGTATAACAATATTAAGTCATGGGTTCGAATCCTGGTCTAGCCCTGCCTTACTTCTACACTTGTTGACAATATTTTGTTTATTGTTCTTCATTAATTTCTTTTTATTAAAGTTCTGCAATGAATGTGTTTTGTTCTTATTTTTTTTTATTAAAGTTCTGCAATGTATGGGTTTCTTTAATTCAATTTTCAATGTGTATTTACACTTTTTGGCAATTGAAACTTTTTTAACAGTTTTGAATATTTCACAAACTTCTGTTAAAATACATTTTCTGAAAAGGGTGCATAATTACCACTAAAGGAACATAATCTGTGAAAAGCTTGTATGTTCCTGTACATTTTCTCTTAGATTTTACAGGTTAAATAAGTACATTACTCTTGTTTACATTTACATGTTATTATTTACATACAGGTTAAATGAGTACATTACACTTGTTTATATGTACATGTTATTATATGCAGGGTTAACCAAGGTCAGTAGAGAACGAGTCCTCAGGGGTAAACAATTTGATGAATTGATCAGCGCAAGTCGTCAATGTCACTGTATAAATAATCACAACATTCCATATAGATGAGGATGCATGTAGATAAATACATTCCAGCGTAAACACCGACTTAATTCTGGAACAATGTAACATTATCACCCAGGACTTACACTGTCATTAACCCTTTCACCCCAATGTAACTTTAGAAGACATTACCATGCGTTGATATGGATGAGTCCATTATGGTCTACAGTGGTGAACGGGTTAAGGAGCTATTAAGGAACTGTTAGGTATTGGACTATGTCTATAAGCACACACATGCACCATGCACAATGAAGCTCTGATAACTTTACAGTGAATTCCACTTAATATCATGCTGGTTATTGTCACATGCACAGTATTTAATATTACAGGTAACTGAGTTTATTTTATATCCTGTGACTTGTCATGAACTCCTCTCAATATTACGTTTCACTCCAGTCAGAAACAATGGTGACTTTTGTTGTAATGTCCAAGAGGGTCCCTACTAAGACCCTGGTTTATATAAAACAATACAATCATATAACAGCTATTAAAAAGTTGTTCTCACTAAATCCAGCTTTGCATACCATTGTCATGTACATACGACAAAAAAAGTGCTTCCTGGTCCCAGTTGTCATGTATACACATCAAAATAATATGCCGTCCCATCCCCATTTTAGTACACACAACAGGAGACTTGTATGTTACCTGCCTTCTGATTAGCTGCTTACAGCACACGACAGTTGTGTAATCCAATAAATTATCGTTAAAATTGAACCCATCAGTAGTCATAAGAAAGGTACAAAGTACACATTTTTCATCATGTGACTTAGTTTTTTTTCAAATTACCCACAAGATGTTGCTTTTGATGGTCATAAACATAAACAACATGGCAGCCAGTGCATTAATTATGATGGAACACTCGTAAATTTATCCCCATGCAAGTAATTATGAATAAATCACGATAAAATTTACTTGTAGTTAAAATAATAAACGTCTTCATAACCGAAATCAATCCCTATTGGGGACCTCTGCTACCGAGCTGTATTAGAAGACAATGAATCACATTGTTCATTGCCAAACACAAGCCGTTTTCTCAGTCATAATCAGCTGTCAGTTAGTCATAATGCTTCAAATATGAAGACTTCAAATGATAACAACATTGGTTCAGGGTAAAAACTTGTCTATTTCTTGCCAGTTATACAGATTCCGGACTAAAGTTAAGGTACATAAAGAGTTAAATGACAAGGTTTAATATGTATGTAGGTATCTGAAATATGATATCTTATTTGTACTTTCTGTTAACTTTTATATAATATAACCATGCTTTACTTTCAAAGGAAAACAGTTTAAATTTCTGTTAATATCATGTCATGCTTAATATCACATTGTTCTGTGAAAAATTACACAACATCAGACTAGAGAGGAATGTGCTTTACAAATTAGATTTGATTTTTAATTAACCTCCTCCATAACCATATTCTCTAAATTTATTTGCAAATTAACAGTTATAGTAGTTCTATTCCAAAGGAATCTTATGTCCTTCAGATTTATATGTTTACTCTAACGAGTATTTTACATGTACCTGGTACTTCTTCCACATAAATAAGCTTTAAACAAAACTTCTTAAAATCAAATAAATGTTTTACACATGAATCAGCAACAAAAAAGATTTCAAATGAACTCCAACATAACCAAAGAAACCTGTCTAGGATCCACACTAATACTGTAATGTGAATGTGAAGAAGCAACAAAAGAACTACAATTTGAAATTAACTCCAATGGCACTAAAAACAAAACGAACAAAAACAATCATTCTGAATATTGGCTGGTGCATTAGAACATAGATCTACAGGGTGTATTACACCATCGACCCACTCACTTCCTCCGGGGTAACAATAGCACTGTTCACTGTGAGGAACAGTAACCTTCCCACAGACCATGATCTCTCCGCAGGCTTACGAAAACAACAAACATCATCACAAGGCTTAGTACGTAGACAACTCCTTGTATTTGTTACAAAGAAATTGTTATTTTTCAATAATATAAATATGAACAACTGTCATTTTCATGCAAAAGTTTGTTTGTCAAACAATTAACATATTAAGGGAAGTTTTACTTTCTACCACTAAGAACATTTTAGATAATAGTGGTCATTCTCTTAAAGCAAATATCAAAATCCCCAAAATGTGCTTTATTTATAGAATTTATATAAATCTGTTTTACCAGCAGTATAACAAGAAGGAATTCATACCCTTACAAGAAATGTCTGAACTTTTCCCAGCTATTACAACTGGAGTTATCACTTTGATGAGAATTACAGGTGTATTCCTCTTCTTTTTTAAGTAACACTGAGCTTAACTTCAATTACCCGCCACCTTAAGTTACGATGGATCTTTTAATCCTATCTGATCATGATGCTGAACTGTTTATATCATAACGAAGGGGAACCTGTCAGTTACAATCTGGTAGTGTATCATTACAACTCACCATGTCCTGTGTGAAGATCGTACTCGTCCCTCCGTCTATATGGATGTTCGTTGGTCCACTGTTTGCTCGTCGACGTCCATTCATGGACTGGGAAGATGCGGAGGTATGCAAGTGACGACTGTTGATGTACATCTCATTCTTCATCTGTAGCTTCTTCATATGTTTTCTGGTCAGGCCTCGAACACCAAACCCTGTCTACAGGTACCAAGCCACTTGTTTAATTAGGTTTACGTGACCAATGTTAGATATTTGCCAGCTGAATTAATCAAATAGTATTAAAATATCCACAAATCACGAAAACGGTCTGTCATTATTATCCATGAATGTGGAGAAAAAAATCCCCATTTTTTAAAATTTGTAATCTCTGTGTTCACAGAGATATTTTATTTCAGCCACTATACTAGGTAACATGTTTATGAAGAACGTTAATAAGGTTTTAACAGTTGGGAAAAGACCCATCCCCTTCTGGTCTTTATTTCAGTTCACATGTAAATGGAAATAATGTTCATACAATAGCTCCCTGTAATCATTCAACATATAGTGAATCTGTCTTAAATAAGGAAAAGTAATGTGAACAATCTAGATATTCCCAACCTACCTCTAAATCAAACATCAACAAAGGGACATAACAGTGTACATAGAGCAGTGCGAGGCACATTTTCAGCATGTGAAACATCACCATTCTGAGTAGTGATATACTACAATGGGCCATATATATAACTCAGAAAATATTTGAGCACCAGACTTGATTTATGACGTGATACTTCATTATTCTAGGAGGTACTTACCCAACACATTTGGTAATTATAGGTGAAAGAGTCTATTGGATATGCCCAGGGTAGAGGGAGTCAGTGAACAAAGGGCCATAACTCTACATATTACTTTGAGTATGAGACCCACTTATTGTGCACTTCGTGTATACTCAGTCATCCAGACACCGGAGGTACTTGTATACAAAATCTGCTGATGGTAGGTATACATAGATGACAAGAGTATATGAGATGTGCCTCTGATAAGTAAATACACACACCAACAGCCTGGCTGACAGAGAGCTAACCTATAGTCCTCTGCTGAATGGAACGTCACAACAGAAACATCTGTTTTATCAAATTAAGACAAAGTAAGCAGGGGTTTACATAGATTCCCCCTCCCTGATTAATACATTACAAATATTAAAGTTTAAAAGTGGTCTAGGTTGATCTTTGACCTTCATCGATGACCACCACTCACAGATGAACTGAACTATGAGAAATATTGTGCACACACTTTTATTTCTGAAGAGACAAAGGGTGATATTTCACTCTTTAATTTGTAAATCTAATAAAAACTTACTCTCAAGAGTTTATCTGTGCGGAATGGAAAATCGCGACAGAACTGTCTGATGGAAGTGGCTGCGTCTGCATGTCCATGTCTGCTGCTACTTCGGACCCTTTTGGCTGAAAATTAAAGGCATTTTTCAAAGTCAAAATTTAATTGAAATCAACTTTAAGTAAACGTTTATGTATGAAAATGATGTTAGAAATTCACACAAAGATTCAAAATAATTAACAAAATTCTCCAGAAAAAACAAAGTGACTTCAGTTTTCTGAAAGTTAATATTTTTTTCATCAATTCCCTTAAATACCACTCTCTTGGGAGAAATACAAATCTTTGTCCATTTTTTTTCTCGATTTCTCGAAACAACAGTTAAAGTTTTTTCTACTTTAATTTTACATCAGCCTGTTCCTACATCTATTGAGGTTATACATGTATATCATTAATTATTTTGAAAACGATACATCATATGAAGCGAATCTCGTATCTTTTTGCAAGCAGAGATGTACAAAACCGCAAATCTGAGGCCCAGGGCAAGTCTATCTTATGTCAGTGAAAATTTCCAATATTTCCTGTGAGAATAATATAGGTCAGAGTTTGCCGACAGGCTATAGTTCTGTGACTAGTATGTGTATGTTTGGTGTACAGTTTGAGGATAGCCAGGGCAGCCCTGATACACACTACTTACCTGTATGTTTGGTGTACAGTATGAGGATAGCCAGGGCAGCCCTGATACACACTACTTACCTGTATGTTTGGTGTACAGAATGAGGATAGCCAGGGCAGCCCTGATACACACTACTTACCTGTATGTTTGGTGTACAGTATGAGGATAGCAAGAGCAGCCCTGTAGAAGACTTTGATACCCTCCAGTATAAAACAGTCTATAATACACACCTGAAACAGTAGAGTCAATTATGTACTATAACTGTATGATAACCAAGCTAGGTAAAATAATGATAAAAAATCTTGACAAATTAAAGTCAAGTGAAATGTTCAATACTTAATTTGTTTGTAGATATTTCTATTTCAATTATCTTTTAGTTATAATACTGTCCATTTGCCAAAACTGTCCTTTATATTTTTTCGTTTTTATAAGATGTATCTTTGACTAAAAAATAGAGCTCTGACAATGGATTTACTAAAAAAAATAGTAAAGTGACCTTGACCTTCACCCGACAACCCTGAAACTCAAAATTGTCTGAGATATTATTGTCCTTTGTAATTGTGTGAAGTTTGATCAAAATACCTGAAGGAATGAAGCCGCTAGAGCACTGACAAATATTTTCTAAAAATAGTAACGGTGACCGTGATCCTACAACCCTGAAACTCCAACTTGTCTGAGATATTATGGTCCTTTGTAATTGTATGAAGTTTGATCAAAATCCGTCAATGAATGAAGCCACTAGAGCGCTGACAAGGATTTTCTAAAAATAGTAATGATAACCTTGACCCGACAACCCTGAAACTCAAACTCATCTTGAGATATTATGGTCCTTTTGTATTTGTGTGAAGTTTGATCAAAATCCCTCAAGGAATGAAGCCACTAGAGCACTGACAAACATTAATTGGTGTTACGTACGTACGTACAAAGACGGACGGAGAGGAAAACTATATTCCCCCCCCGTTGAAACCGGTAAGGGACTAATAATATTATTACAACAAACCTTAAGCAGGTTGGGTTAGAGATTACTCTTACTTGGAAAGTTAGGGAATAGAAGGCTACTCAAACGGATGAGGGAAGGCTACTCAAACTTACAAGGGGACAGAGGGAGAGGTTTTAGGTATCATAAAAGGAGTGATTTTATCGACATTGTTTCTGACAAAAGTCACCAATCGAAATGAGAAGATGATGCATGGCATACAAATGAAATTTCCTAGTATTTGATTCAAATTCTCAGAAGTACAAAGAAGGAGTGGAGGGGAGTCGAAGTTATTCAGGTAACCTATACTTCTGAGGTGAGGGAAGGGGCAGTTATTCATACAAGCTGATCATGAGAGAAGGGAAGAATACTCGCACCGACAAGCTGAGGAAAGGGGAGATTACTCGTACTTGCAAGCTGAGGAAGGGGGAGATTTCTCATACTAAAAAGGTGAAGACAGGGGCAGTTTTTCATACAAGCTGAGGGAAGGGAAGGTTAGTCATATTGACAAGGTAAGGGAAGGGGAAGTAACTCATACTTCAAAGGTGAAGGAAGGGATAACTATTCATATCAACAAGGTGAGGGAAGGGGAGATTACTCATACTTCGAAGGTGAAGGAAAGGGAGGCTACTCATACTTACAAGGTGAGGAAAGGGAAGGTCTATGAAGATCCACCAGTACCACGAGTCAAACACACCATCAATGTTGTTAGTGTTTCGCACAAGGTTCACATACGCCGATTTCTGATAATATATTCAAGAAAAAGAAAAACTATTAGTAAATCTGAAACTAAGTTAACTTTTAACACCTTCAAGTACATGTATATACTAGATTTTTATCACATACCTGTTGAATCTTGTTATAGTAATACAAGCAATTTTCATACCACGAAATACAACGTTCTGTATTGCACATGTGCAATACGGAATGTTGTATTTATCTACTAGCTGGAACTACATTTTATGGGAATCCCCATTTCATGGCGAACTGAAAAGTTCCCGGTATTTGCAAAAAATATCAAAGTTTATAAAATCTTTGTATCGATCTCTACCAAATACGGAAGGTATGTGATGAAAGCAAGACCACACACTTGTGTTTTTCTAATGAATCAGAAAGCACTCATTTATTGCGCAGACGTCTATAATCACTCGTTGCACTCTGCGCACTCGTGAATATATTCGTCCACGCAATAAACTCGTGCTTTCTGATTCGTTAGAAAAACACAAGTGTGTGGTCTTGCATATATACCTGACAAGACACATATTAGCCAACTGATAATTTATTAGCGGGTCGCCTGCACAGAATAATCGTCCATACACAAACAAAAACATTCTGTACTTGTGTCACTCAGATATCAAACCAGATAAGGTGTAAACTAATACAAGTGGGTAGTACCTATATTGTGTTACTGAACCACCTTCAGACTACTTATATTCTTGTTGATATCAAGTGTTTGTTCAGTGGGATAGTATCACTTACAGCAGAACTAAGATAACTTGTGTTAGGTTAGTATAGAAAGTAAATTGAAGGAGGAAGTGATCAGGTTTCTCAAAAGGAGAACCACAAAAGCAGGCAGAGGTATCATTTAGAAATATTAGTACAAAGATGGTGATCATCTATTTCATTCGGTTGAATAACAAAAGAATTATGGCTCCATTGAATGTCATTGAGGGAAACAGGCAATTTGGATTGTTCCTTTCTGACATAAGTTAAGGGGAAGAAACGGGTATCATTTTATTTCGTGCTTGGTACTGGAACATCAAACTGTCTGTGTGTCTATGTGTCAGTGCTGGTAGTGATACATGGTTGAAGCGTATCAGAAACAGGAGAGGGGCCTTTTTGTATTAAAATTTTAAAGGAATGTAATATTTGGTGGAAGTGTCCTCAACTACTCAGTGTAATAAAACTAGTTATATACGATATCATGACTTGTTCCACGTCTTTGACCAGTGGTAATATGTGTTTCCACAACTGCAGGACGATGCATTCATTCTGCATATATTTCGCCCATACACTAGGCCTATAAACATGGTGTATATTATCTTAGGGGATTTTCTATCAGCTCTTTATTTTAAGATTCTAAGCATATTTAGTCTTCTGTAAACTTTTTACATATTTTAAGTGGTTAGACCAATTAATCTTTCTATAGAGAAACAAGATTTTACGACTGATAACCTTAGTAATAGGTGAATACTTGAAATATAGGTTAGAATTCAGTGCCTTGGAATTAGTCCGTTTTGAATAGTGGAGAGCTTCAGCTTTATTATCTAGAAGTAATTCCCATTTCCCAAATGCAGATTTTACTTAGATCGTCATTAAGTATCCCGCAATAAGATCATAAAAAGAGGTATCATCAACAAACTGAGGTATACTGGTATATTGCTAGATATACCAGTGTGTATTAGGGAATTAGTCCTTATATTGTCCTTATAGCATGACTTGAGGCCGAAGGCCGGGGATGAAGGAACAATAACTATAGCTATGTACTAGTATATCCTTAAACCAGAAGCTTGTGCTAACCTTCCCGTAGCCATTGTTACTTGTAAACACGATTTGTTCGCTTCGGGATTCGGATTCTATATCCGGACATTTCACACTTTAACTGTTTAGTATACTGATACAAATCGCATGGACATCCTTAAAACATTAAACACATACCGGGACATGTTTCCTGTGATATCATGTTGAAACAAAATTTACAGGACAATTTAGAATACTTTCCCCCCTCAACTCTTACATGGTTGGCGCTGTGATGTTATGATGTAGGTGAGGCGGTCTGTATTTGATCTCAGGGAAATGTTTTGATTGGTTCGTTCTGGTAGGGATAAAGTCCTAAAACTATAAACTAGTAAAATGAACAATATTCCAAAAGGGATCAATTCGCTGGTATAGGATATTAAGTTCCCTCTCCTTATCGTCTCTTGATATGACGACTTCAATAATAAAACTTCATACCTTGATGAAATTAATGCACATTTGTTAATACAATAGTGATCAGGTACGTGGCTGCCTATAGGCTTGAACCCTGGTAATCTACCAAATTTTCCCAACAGAAAAACACCAATACACAAAAACACTGCTTATTGTTCCCTCTTGTCGTTCCCGTCGCAAAGCCATGAATCAACTCCAAACAAAGGCTAGGTACGCCCCCTACTGTACTGTAGCGGCCGATCACTCAGAAATCAGCTTAAGGTGTTATCCCTAGATAACATGTCCATTTTATTTTGAACGCCATTTGGTTTATTTGAATCATATAGCGAACTAGGGTCAGAATGTCAATATTTGCCTTCGGTATTATTATCATTAATTTATTTTACACTTCCAGACGTTGATGGATTTTTTCTTCTCGCTGGAGTTGCCGAAAATACCGTATACAAACTTGAAAATGGGTCTTTCTCCGCAATACCTTTATCAAATCAGATCGAGGCCATGGTGTTCGACCCTGTCTCCAGGCGGGTATATTACGGATCATATTACAGTATCCACCTGTATAGTATGATGTTAGACGGTACTGACGTCCTAGTGGAGGCTACCACAGGTATCACTGAAAAACTAACGAGAATACTACATTTTTAGTATCTGTATTTTGGCATCATTGAAGACTTGTGTCGTCATTTATAAATGGTCCATATATATCTGAAAATTTCTACAAATATATATACCTTTATTTTCAATAACCACACCTATACATATTTACTTGTCTTTTACTACACTATATAGAGGATATTTAATGAGTTCCTGTTACAAACAAAATTTACCACATGATTTATTAATTTGATAAGAATGGACGAAAACTGATGTTTTTCAGAAGTGAGAAGCTAGAGTGAAAATATCGGTATTTCCCACCAGAGGAGTGAAAGATATATGCCACCAAAAAGGACAATCATATATTTTTATTCATTATATTGTTACAGTAAAAATGACGAAACTGTGTCTGCTTAAGTGCGGGAATTAGTAACGTAATAATGATGACAGGTTCTAATGACGTATTGATTACTCAATACAATTCCTTCGTTTTCTATAAAATCAAATATTTTAATGAACATTAGCTGATAACTTACAATTAAGTTTTTGTGATCATATGGATTTATATTGCTGTAAACATATCCTAAAGGCTCGTGTCATATAAAACTATTGAACTCATTTAATAGCTTTAATATGACACGTACACTCATGTAAATGCAAGATCCTCTATATATCAAACTCAACTACCTTCATATTGTATGTGCACAGGTCTATCAGAAGGATGCGTTTAACAATTATGTCTGGAATAGCATTACATTGGAAATGTTTATAATGTCGTCGCTGACCCAAACTATGAATAATTATATCAATATTTGAAAAGTATTCCATTTTTTTTCCCTTTTGATAATACACAGTTGTAAATGAAATGCAATGAGGATACAACTTTTATAATAAGCATTTCAAATTCATTTAATTGCAAAAAATAAAGTTTTAAAAAAAATGTACTTTTGTAGTGGCCTAGGAATATATTCCCACGGTTTTGACCATTTGCAGCGTCTTTAGGTTTTATTACACATGTGTATTACCCTATTTATGATATGCCGAATGACATAGTAAAATAGGTCGGTAATATGATAAAAACACGTTAGTATATCTCCTTTGGAAAATTCTTTTACAGATTTGTACGTCCAAGTCATAGCCATCGACAGTGTTGCAGGTAACATTTTTGTTTACTCACCGGGGAACACGGGGAAAATTTACCGGGTTGTGATAGGACAGGATCACACTCTGGACCAGAGTGACATCATACATGAGGGCGAGCAAGCAGTCTCCTACATGACTGTTGACCCTAGGACTAGGTAAGTCTTCCACAGTCACTTGATTTTGTAACTTATGATTGTACACAAGGAAACAAATTGTACCATCTTTTAATAATTATCAAGGACAATTTGTGCTGAAAGTTACCTACCTAAATGAAATTTTGTATATATCTGTACCAACTACGGAAAGTATCAAGGGAGATTGGGACAAGTTCGGCCCAGTTTAGTTAAAGTCTTTCTTGACAATATGGTATACTTGTTCAAATGTATGTGTATATACACCATCTGGAAGTGAAGTACCATGTCCTTCATAAAATAATGACAGAAGGGCAAAACGTCCCATCGATTAAACGGGCCCCGCCTTTTCGTTTGAATGTCCTGCCCAGTCGACTGAGCTGCTAAGATCCTCAAAGTTGTAAATATTTTATATGGCTTTGTTTCTAGAAAGCTATTCTGGGGATCAACAACAGGTGTGTGGCAATCAAACTATGATGGAACAAACAAGAAACATCTCTTGTCAATATATGTCAATGGACTTGCAGTTGATGGTACGTATGTTACACTTATAGAAATGTCTACATTGTTGGTCGAGCAAAATAGTTGATGGTCTTCAAGCATAGTAATATACCGTTTAGTGATGAAGAGGAATCGTGTACCTTCACCAAAGCTTTTGTGATCTGTTAAAATATATCCATCAATTGAACATTTTTCTTAAACTTTATATTAATTGATAATAATTGTATTCGTTAATGTCATTAATAAACAACACTAATAGACAACATGAACAAAAGATTAACTAAAATATAACCAATGAATGTACTAAAATCGAAGAGGATACTGGTATCATTATTTCGATCCCTAAAACTTGTTTCATTATATCGATCACTAAAACATATATAATAATGTCGATCTTTAAAACCCGTATAATCTTTTCGATCGGTATGCCTGTATGATTTTCCTTTAAAATTATATCAATCATTAAAACCTATATATATTACATGAAAGCAGAGAGACATTTTGCCGAATAAATTGAGAGGAAATCGATAGCAAAGACAATTTTCGTATATTAAAGGAAACCAAATTTGTATACTTATGTCAATTACACACATTTCGATTTATATTTACAGCAAATTTTATTTTTTCATCTATTTGGCAGAGAGGAACGTTTATGGCATAAAGAATGAAAAGATCTTCAAGCTCGACCGATCCCTGTCATTAACATATACTGATATCTTTGACACCGGGGACTCCAGCAGGGCTAAAAGTCTGGTCTTGATTGGGAATAGTCTGTACTTCAGTAGTGCAGTGTGTATATATAACCAGACCAACAGGTGCAACAGGTGGGTGTGTCATAAATTTATCACTATATCATTAACTAAAGTGACCGTGTTGACCAAAATATAAAAAAAGGAAAGATTTACATAGAGTCCCTTGAAAAAACAACGTGCAGAATAAGACTAGGTGTTTCGGAAGGTTAGCGTCTTCTGCTTCATCGACGACGCCCTCCATGTAAATCTAGGTCAAATGCAAGTCCTTATATCGAGAACTCGGATAGTGAAAATAAAACCACAGTTTCCACAATATTGACCAAAACCAAAACGTCGACCTTCATATCAAACAGGGATAAAGCGTATTTCCAAATGAGATCATGATGGCGACAATAAAAAATGTCCATAATCTTCATCAACCTGCATCTTTCGAAACCCTGTGTTGTAAGTTTGTCCGTCAGCAGTCGACATCTTTTATGGAAGTCATGATATTCGGAGCAAGCTCTTGAATTCCAAATCAATTACGTCATGTCAACACCGTAGGTAGGGAAACCGGGATGTTACTGTCAAGAAAGATAAAGTTCTGCCATTTATTTAACTTCGTGTATGAAGATTGTTGTGAAATTTTGAAATAAGATAAAAATGGGATAGATAGGTATCCTTATCATAAGTTGTTGTACGGAAGATTGTAATATAAAAGATTGATTAGCTAGTATTTCGTTTTTCGAAAACAATAGGAACAAGAGTTCCAAAAGAGTAAAAGTCTTTTGATATCATTCATGAAAACTGCCATGTAAATCCAGATGAAAAATTGTGACATTCAGAGCAAGCCTTTGAATAACAAGAGGAATGTGTGAAAATGTTAACATAGTTAAATATGTGGCTATATCATCACACATCAACTGGGTGTGGAGACATGATTATACATAAAATTGGTATAACATATATGATTTATTGATATATTTATATTAGTACCTAAGGGGCGGTTTATTCATTGTACAAAACAGATGACTGATATGAATTTTTGACATTTTTGCAACATATCTGGACACTTATATTTCATTTTGAGACCATGAGTCATGACAATCTTCCCCCGATCGGACCCCCGATCGGAAACAGAAATAATGTATTCCCAAAGTTTTCTAGATATAATATGAACATGGTGGAGAAAATAGCTCCCAAATTCGTGATGGCTGGTTATCATGATAATCTTACTCTCATTAGATAGTTTTTAAATTTCTAAAATACACTTGGTAAACCACGTGTCTTGATAAAATTTGAAAATTATATTTCGAGTAAGATAAAAGTAACAACCAACCATCACTGTCGGGGATCTTTAACGTTTAAACATAGATTGAGCAATGCTTGATAACTAAGAAAACCCTACTCATATATGTTTTCAATCTTACATCAACTTCGAAGAGGGAATTAACAATTATGTTATATTTTGTCTTTTTAATAATTCAACCCCCACCCCCGAAAATAGCAAACTATATATATGATGTACGTTTGTCACTCCCTCACATCATTTTAACATGGAAACTACTTCATAAAAGCCATATTTGGATCATATGTAATATTTGTTTTTGTCACATCACAACAACAAATAAGAATTTCATTACAACTCTGGTAACCGTTTAGGCCCATGGACTTCTTGTCTAAAAGACACAATACCAGCTTATCCTACGCCTGATTTAAGATATGTCGAATACGGATTAATGATAAGAATACGGACCTGCTTCCTTTGTATTGAATTCCGAATCTTCACAAGAATCGTGGTATACAACGTTTAATCACTGGCTATAATAGTCGCTAAATTACACAATGATCGAATTCAACCGCCGTTTTAAGTACCATTCTATAAGGGTTACAGTATTATAGTGACCATCAATGGAATGTATTGAACATGGATTGAGGATCTCAAAAGATCAAAAGGTCAATCTTGAAAACTATTTTTTTGCAAACATTTTTTCCGTCAAATCATTTGATTTTTCTTATCTTGAATATTTTCAAACTTTAAACTAAATTTTCATCATAAGGGCGTTCGTTTTCAAGGCGAAAGACGTGACAAATATATAGCTGTGAACTATTTGGCAAAACAATGTACCCCTCTCTTCTCCGATTGTATCTTATTTGGCGAGTTTTGTCAAAAATAATCGTTTACCATTCCGGAAAATGTTTTCTTTTCTCCTCATACTTTTTCAAGTCTTTTTGTAACTGAACTCTTCCTTTATTTCATATTTTGCTTTGATTCTGCGTTTTGTTTACGATGCGGTATTGTCTTGTTTTCATTGTGTAATGTTCAAAACAAATATGTAAGGTATACGAGAAACACCATTTCCTTACATAGATAGTAAATGTATTATCAAAATATATATATGCGAACAAATTGTGTCGGTTGATCTAATAAATCATTCATTTCTTTTGTTATACATGCAGCTATATTGCCGCCGTACAAACAGATGGAACTGGTTTCAAACGTGTTGGTCCTGTCTTGTCATCCAATCAAGGATATCGGCAGACACTTGTATATGTAAGCAGAACTAACGACGTAACAACACCAGCATCAGCAACAAGACCGACTGTGCCCGTGCAATCGCCAGGTATGATGCTGAATGTCATAACTATAATGTTAACATACAATTCCTATTCTTTTCTATTTATACCAGATCATGTAACAAACAAATAACATACAATATCCGGCATCAAACGCCTACAAATATATTAATAGAATACCGTAGCAACAGCAAATTCAAATGTATTGTATAAAGTTGAAATGGTTTATTAAATTTCTACTTTTGCTTTATTTCCTCTACAATGGAAGCTCTGGTGAGGTAACCAATATATATTCTTCAAATTTTGTTTGTACTTTCAGTCGTTGATGGGTTTTTCCTTGTCATGAGAGCTGATTAATCGTCCATACACAAAAAACATTCTGTACTTGTGTCACTCAGTCAGCAAACCATGTAAGGTGTAAACTAATAAAAGTGGCTATCTATAATTTATCACTGGATCACCTCCAGACTACCTATATTCTTGTTGATATCAAGTGTTTGTTCACTGGGATAGTATCACTTACAGAAATAGAAATAATTCCCCATTTCCTTGCCCAAATGCAGATTTTCCTTAGATCGTCATTTAATATCCATCAATAAGACCAAATAAAGAGGTATCATCAACAGAAAGTCTAACGTTTGAAACCAATTCTTATAGATCAAACTATTTTTTCCGTGTCACACTGGTGTATACTGAGGTATACTGGTATATTCCTAGGTATACCAGTGTGTATTAACTTGTAACACATTATTTAGTATAATTCATAAAATAGACACGAGGGAAATAGTCCTTATATTGTCCTTATAGTATGACGTTAGGCCGAAGGCCGGGGATGAAGGGACAATAACTATAGCTATGTACTGTTATATCCTAAAACTAGTAGCTTGTGCTAACCTACCCGTAGCCATTGCTACTTGTAAACACGATTTGTTCGCTTCGGGATTCGGAATCTATATCCGGACATTCCACACTTTAAATGTTTAGTAAACGGATACAAATCGCATAGACATCCTTCAAACATTAAAAACATACCGCGAAATGTTTCCTGTGATATCATGTTGATCAATAACAAACAAAATTTACGGGACAATTTAGAATACTTTCCCCCCTCAACTCTTACATGGTTGGCGCGGTCCTCGCGCCGTGATGTTATGATGTAGGCGAGGCGGTCTGTATTTGATCTCAGGGACATGTTTTGATTGGTTCGTTCTGGCAGGGATACAGTCCTAACACTATAAACTAGTTAAATGAGCAATATTCCAAAAAGTTGGATCAATTGGATCAAACTGTACTGTAGCGGCCGATCACTCAGAAATCAGCTTAAGGTGTATCTAGATACCATGTTCATTTGATTTTGAACGCCATTTGGTTTATTTGAATCATATAGCGAACTAGGGTCAGAATGTCAATATTTGCATTCGGTATTATTATCCTTTATTTATTTTTTACTTCCAGACGTTGATGGATTTTTTCTTCTCGCTGGAGTTGCCGAAAATACCGTATACAAAATTGAAAATGGGTCTTTCTCGGCAATACCTTTATCAAATCAGAAGATCTATGTCATGGTGTTCGACCCTGTCTCCAGGCGGGTATATTACGGATCCTTATACAGTATCCACCTGTATAGTATGATGTTAGACGGTACTGACGTCCGAGTGGAGGCTACCACAGGTATCACTGAAAAACTAACGAGAATACTACATTTTTATATCTGTATTTTGACGTAATTGAAGGCTGGCGTCGTCATTTATAAATGGTCCATATATATCTGGAAATTTCTGCAAATATATATAGCTTTATTTTGATTAACCACACCTATACATATTTCATTGTCTTTTACTACACTTTATTGAGGATATTTAATGATTTCCTGTTACAAACAAAATTTGCCACATGATTTATTAATTTTATAAGTATGGAGGAAAGGAGGAAAACTGATGTTTTTCAGAAGTGCAAAGCCAGAGTGAAAATATTGGTATTTTCCACCAGAGGAGTGAAAGATATATGCCACCCAAAAGGACAATCATATAATTTTTTTTACACAGTAAAGTTGACGAAACTTAATAATTAGTAACTTAATAATGACGACAGGTTATAATGACGTATTGTCTACTCAATACAATTCCATCGTTTTCTATACAATCAAATATGTTAATGAACATTAGCTGATAATTTAGAATTTAGTTTTTGTGATCATATGGATTTATATTGCTATAATTACTCATAATTTTAGTCAGCGACGACATTATAAACATATCCTAAAGGCTCGTGTCATATAAAACTATTGAACTCATTTAAAAAATTTAATATGACACGTTCACTCATGTATATGCAAAATCCTCTATATATCAAACTCAACTACCTTCACATTGTATGTGCACCGGTCTTATTACTTCAGGTTTTATTACACGTGTGTATTATCATATTTATAATATGGCTGAATGACATAGTAAAATAGGTCAGTAATGTGATAAAAACACGTCAGTGCAACTCCTTTGGAAAATTCTTTTACAGATTTATACGTCCAAGCCATAGCCATCGACAGTGTTGCGGGTAACATCTTTGTTTACTCACCGGGAAACACGGGGAAAATTTACCGGGTTGTGATGGGACAGGACCCCACTCTGGACCAGAGTGACATCATACATGAGGGCGAACGTGAAGTCTTCTACATGACTGTTGACCCTAGGACCAGGTAACACTTCCATAATCACTTGATTTTGTAACTTATGATTGAACAAAAGGAAAACAATTGTACCATCTTTTAATAATTATCAAGGACAATTTGTGCTGAAAGTTACCTTCCTAAATGAAATTTTGTATATATGTGTACCATGTACGGAAAGTATTAAGGGAGATTGGGACAAGTTCGGCCAAGTTTAATTAAAGCCTATCTTGACAATATGGTACTTGTTCCAATTTATGTGTATATACACCATCTGGAAGAGAAGTTCCATGTCTTTCATAAAATAATGACAGAAGGGCAAAACATCCCATTGATTAAACGTGCCCCGCCTTTTTCGTTTGATTGTCCTGCCCAGTCGACTAAGCTGCTAAGATCCTCAAAGTTGTAAACATTGTATATGGCTTTGTTTCTAGAAAGCTATTCTGGGGATCAACAACAGGTGTATGGCAATCAAACTATGATGGAACAAACAAGAAACATCTCTTGTCAACATCTGTTCTCGTCGGTGGACTTACAGTTGATGGTACGTATGTTACACTTATAGAAATGTCTACATTGTTGGTCGAGGAAAATAGTTGATAGTCTTCAAGCATAGTAACTTGTACCTTCACCAAAGCTTTGTGATCTGTTCAATTATATCCATCCATTGAACGTTTTTCTTAAAATTTATATTAATTGATAATTATTTTTATTAATTTTTGTCATTAATACTACAGCACTAATAGACAACATGAACAAAAGCTAAACCAAAATATAACCAATGAATGTACTAAAATCGGAGAGGAAACTGGTATCATTATTTCGATCACTAAAACTTTTTTCATTATATCGATCACTAAAGCCGGTATAATTATATCGTTTTTTAAAACCTGTATTAATATTTCGATCACTTTGCCTGTATAATTTAATCGTTCATTTAATCCTTTAAAATTGCATCGATCACTAACACCTGTGTAATTATTTCGATCGGCATGGCTGTATGATTTTCGTTTAAAATTTTATCAATCATTAAAAACTGTATATATTACAGTAAAACCCCGTTGTAATGCCACCCGTTAAACCGCCAAACCCGCATATCGCCATAAATTTACTCAGAACGGATTTCCCCCAACGTTCATGCACACGTTGTAACGCCAAAACCGCATACCGCCATCCGCCATCATATTTCCAAAACAAATGGATAAAATCACACTATTTTGCCCTCGCTAAATACCGACAATTTGAGTCGAGTACAGTTATATCCCTATGACAGTTTAAAACCATATCAATCATTAAAACCTGTATATATTATATGTATATGAAAGAGGAGATACATTTTCCCGAATAAATGGAGAGGAAATCGATAGCAAAGACGTTTACGAATATTAAAGGAAAAGATGTGTATACTTCTGTCAATTACACACATTTGAATTTCGATTTACAGCGAGTTTTATTGTTTTTATTTATTTGGCAGAGAGAAACGTTTATGGCATAAAGAATAAAACGATTTTCAAGATCGACCGATCCCTGTCATTAACATATACCGAGATCTTTGACACTGGGCACCCCGACAGTACTAAAGGTCTGGTCTTGATTGGGAATAGTCTGTACTTCAGTTGTATATATAACCCGACCAGCAGGTGCAGCAGGTATGTGTGTCATACATTTATCACTATATCATGAACCAAGATGTACGTGTGGAGCAAAATATAAAAAAGGAAAGATTTACATAGAGTCCCCTGAAAAAACAACGTGTAGAATAAGACCAGGTGTTCCGGAAGGGTAGCGTCTTCTGCTTCATCGACGACGCCCGATATGTCAATCTAGGTCAAATGCAAGTCCTTATATCGAGAACTCGGATAGTGAAAATAAAACCACAGTTTCCACAATAATGACCAAAACCAAAACGTCGACCTTCATATCAAACAGGGATAAAGCGTATTTCCAAATGAGATCATGATGGCGACCATAAAAGTTGTTCTTAATCTTCATTAACCTGCATCTTTCAAAACCCTGTGTTGTAAGTTTGTCCGTCAGCAGTCGACATCTTTTACGGAAGTCATGATATTCGGAGCAAGCTCTTGGATTCCAAATCAAGTACGTCATGTCAACACCGTAGGTAGGGAAAGCCGGGATATTACTGTCAAGAAAGGAAATGTTTTGCCATTGATTTAACGTTGTGTCTGAGGATTGATGTGAAGTTTCCGAATAAGATAAAAATGGGATAGATAGGTTTCCTTATCATTAGTAGTTATTCGGAAGATTGAAATATAAAAGATTGATTAGCTAGTATTTCGTTTTTTCGAGAGAAAAAAACCAACAACAAGAGTTTCGGAACAGAAAATGTTTTTTACTGTCATCTATGAAAACGTTCATGTAAATCTAAGATAAACCCAAGTAATGTCACGTCCTTATAGCGAGAGTTGAGGCAGAGACAATAAAACATGGCACATTAATGAGCATAATAAAGAATTTATACGTTCATATCGCACCAACAAATAGAATGTTTTCCCAATGATGTAATGACTGCGATAACAAACATTGCACATATTCTTCATCAAGCTGCATCACTCGAAGACATGTACTGAAATCGTGATATTCGGAGCAAGCATTGGAATAACAAGAGGAATGTGTGAAAATAAAAACATACGTAAATATGTGGATATATTTTTACACATCAACTGGGTGTGAAGACATGATAATACATAAACTTGTTTAACGTTAAAAAACCTATTGATATATAATATGAGTACCCAAGTAGAGGTTTTTTTCATTGTATCAAAACAGATGACTGATATGAATGAGGAAAAGGATACATTCTTGATATATTTTGAACATATCTGGACACTTCTCTTCCATTTTTCGTGATGGCTGGTTATCACAAACATCTTACTCTTATTAGATAGTTTTTAAATTTCTAAAATACACTCGGTAAAGCACGTGTCTAAATACAACTTGAAAATTATATTTCGAGTTAGATAAAAGTAACAACCAATCATCACTGTTGGGGATCTTTAACGTTTAAAAATAGATCTAGCCATGCTTGATACTAAAGAAAACCCTACTTATATATGTTTTCACACTTTAGGTCAACTGCGGCGAGGGGGTTAATATAGCTGTCAAGTATTTGGCAAAACACTGTTCCACTCTCTTCTCTGATTGTATCTTCTTTGGCGAGTTTTGTCGGAAACGATCGAAGACGTTCACCATTCCGGAACATGTCTTCTTTTCTCCTCATACTTTTTCGAGGCTCTTTGTAACGGAACTCCTCCTTTATTTCATATTTTGCTTTGATTCTGGGTTTTGTTTACGATGCGGTATTGCCTTGTTTTCAGTGTAATGTTTAAAACAAATATGTAAGGTATACATGCAAAAACATTTCCCTACATAGATAGTAAATGTATTATCAAAAAATATATATGCAACAACAAATTATGTCGGTTGATCTAATAAATCATTCATTTCCGTTGTTATACATGCAGCTCTATTGACGCCGTACAAACAGATGGAACTGGTTTCAAACGTGTTGGTCCTGTCTTGTCATCCAATCAAGGACATCTATATCCGACACTTGTATATGTAAACAGAACTAACTACGTAACAACACCAGCAACAGCAACAATCTCGACTGTGCCCGTGCAATCGACAGGTATGCTGCTGAAAGTCATAACAATAATGTTAATATACAATTCCTATTATATTCTATTTATAACAGATCATGTAACATACAAATAACATACAACATCTGGCATCAAACGCCTACAATTAATTTATAGAAAGATACCGTAGCAATAACAAATTCAAATGTATTGTTTAAAGTTGAAATGTTTTTTTTTAATTTTTACTTTTGCTTTATTTCCTCTACAATGGAAGCTCTGGTGAGGTAACCAATATATATTCTTCAAAGTTTGTTTGTACTTTCAGTCGTTGATGGGTTTTTCCTTGTCATGAGAGCTGATTAATCGTCCATACACAAAAACCATTCTGTACTTGTACCACTCAGTCAGCAAACCATGTAAGGTGTAAACTAATAAAAGTGGCTATCTATAATTTATCACTGAATCACCTCCAGACTACCTATAGTCTTGTTGGTATCAAGTGTTTGTTCACTGGGATAGTATCACTTACAGAAATAGAAATAATTCCCCATTTCCGTGCCAAAATGCAAATTTTCCTTAGATCGTCATTTAATATCCCACAATTAGACCATATAAAGAGGTATCATCAACAAAAAATCTGACGTTTGAAACCAAATCTTATATATCAAACTATTTTTTCCGAGTCAAACTGGTGTATACTAAGGTATACTGGTATACCAGTGTGTATTAACTTGTAACACATTATCTAGTATAATTCATAAAATTGACACGAGGGAAATAGTCCTCATATTGTCCTTATAGTATGACTTGAGACCGAAGGCCGTGGATGAAGGAACTATAACTATAGCTATGTACTGTTATATCCTTAAACAAGAAGCTTGTGCTAACCTACCCGTAGCCGTTGTTACTTGTAAACACGATTTGATCGCTTCGGGATTAGGAATCTATAGCCCGACATTCCACACTTTAACTGTTTAGTATACTGATACAAATCGCATAGACATCCTTAAAACATTAAAAACAAACCGGGACATGTTTCCTGTGATATCATGTTGATCAATAAAAAATAAATTTTACGGGACAATTTGGAATACTTTCCCCGCTCAACTCTTACATGGTTGGCGCGGTCCTCGCGCCGTGATGTTATGATGTAGGCGAGGCGGTCTGTATTTGATCTCA
>JAUMHH010017107.1:0-10851 GCA_032359455.1 Chlamys rubida | reverse complement strand
GATGCAGATCTTATTTCAATGTAAGAAAGTATATAACACTATATGGCATTCGACGGGCGTATTTTGTTCCGCCCCGCAGTACTCTTGTTTTATGTAGAAATACTAAATAGATCTAGCTACATTGGCTTTTACTAAAATAGATCAGTGATTTCAGTGAAATAGACACACATGACTTTAACTGAAATACTTACATATTGATATAATGGCTTTTTAAAATAGTTGGTAATGGGTCCAGGAAAAGGTTTGGTATGTAATGCATGACTTTTGACTATGGACATTATGATCGATTTTGTTGCATAAACATTGATAAATAAGCATGATGTTTATTGTCATCATCGGCGGACACGGGATGGGTAGTAATACCCCTGCTCTATTTTTAATAGAGGCAGATGGGGGAGCTTTAATTTGTGATACTGATTGAAATATTGCTGTCGTATGGTGGCTCTGCATGGAAATTCACCGTTTCTTCGTAATAAAGAAACTACTACTGTCAGAATTAAGGAAGATCTGTTTTTACTTTGTTGACTGGAAAAGTATCACTTGAGTGGAGAGTTATGATATGATGACATGAAGGTGTACACAAAACGCTCCTATTTAGCTATGAATTCTAGAATTGATTAGAATGTATGTGTATGCATCATTTCCCCCCAAAAAGTCTTTTGAAGCAGCTATGCAACAACCATGTTTGAAAAACTTGCATCTATGTATTGACATACATATTATGTATGACGATGATATTGTAACAGGAGAGGAAAAATGTGGGGCCAGACCGAAGTTCGAACCCGGGACCCTCCGAACTTTAGACGGACGCTCTACCAATTGAGCTACCTGGTCGCCGACGATCTACCCAGTCTAATTCCGCTACATTCCTCCCTCCTTTAGCAAATTCTTCGACCCCGAAGACACACGAGACCCTATACCACCTTCTGTGCGTATATTTCGTTGGGCGCCAAATGTAACGGGAGAGGAATTTACGGGGCCAGATCGGGATTCGAACCCAGGACCCTCCGAACTTTAGACGGACGCTCTACCAATTGAGCTGCCTGGTCGCCGACGATCGACCCAGTCTAGTTCCGCTACAATATATCATTACAGGGGCGTGATTATGCTGGTAAAAATGATACCATTATGCACGGAAAGAAATTCTCTTAGACCATTGTTATAGATAGACCTCTACATGGCAGACAGTGACAGCAACAGACCTCTACTTGAAGTGAACGGGTGGCGCAGTTGATAACGCACCCGCCTTTCACCAAGGCGGCCGGGGTTCGATTCCCCGATCGGACGTGAAATTGTATGAGGTCACCTGCCCGACCACGTAGGTACTTCAGTTTCCTCCCACACTAAGATCCAGGTTAACAAGAGTGATCAATATAAGCTGAAATAACTTGTTTCATAATTGTTGTAAAATAAATAAAGTTTATAATTTTATACTTGGTAGGCAATTTCAGCAAATATGTTTTATAAACATGCAACTTTAAAGATAGATCGGATCCCAGATTGGAATGAAATTAAAGTAGACAACATTCTTCTTGACGGGAAACGTTGACTGCACGGCAAAGTGTTCTTAAAATACGTCATACTTTAACGCAGTCTAAATATATGAAAATAATTTACTTGGGACTGAAGATTTCTACCAGGAGTCCCTTGGACAGAAAATTTGAGTCTCCAGAAATGACTTTTCTCAAATTATTCACGTTTAATGGGAACAAATAAATGTGTTGCTGTTCATGTTGTGTTTAATAAATATTTTCTGTCAAAGAGTTCATATCACTCTAAACTGTTACTTAGTATACAATGTACTATAGACTTTTTAATTGATGAAGTCGTACATTATATCAAATTGTTATTTATGTGAATTTGATGAGTAAAGAATTTAAAAATCACAAATGCGCTATATTTTCATGACCACGTGCTTCACTGAGTGGGACCTCTCTAATCCGGACAACTGGTCAAATTAACGGTTACCCGTACTTATCAGATAGAGACGCTACACTTGTACTGTCGATGTGTGTCACTGTTGCTTATTTAGGGTTTACGTTAACCGTAAAAACGTATCTGAAAGAAGCTTACATGGTATTTCAATTATATTTCTATTGAATTTGGAAATCAGTAATCCGTACTAATATAAAGTTGAAGAGGGAACATCACATCACGTCCGTGGATATAGCAGTCCGTGATCACATTACTAACCTATTCCACCAATTCATCTCCTACCCTTTGACATAGATTATCTTATAAAGCAAAATCAAACCGAATTTAAAGCATCATGTCATATTCCACGTATGTAGCTTGATTATTTTGTATCCTTTTGTGTCAGTCTAGTGTTTAATTACAATTATCAAATACAATAACTTTCTTTCAAAATTATCCATACTCCGTCCGGCCACACTGTTGGAATTACTTCTTTGCCCCATATTAGTGTATATATATATATATGCAAATAAGGAGACCTAAAGGAGACACCCTATGACATTCGTGTGTTTCGGGATTTTACTTCATCTACCTGTGTTACCTGCAGTTTCGAATAGGTTCGTTTCAGAACGAGGCTCAGGTGTAACAAACCTTCACCTTAAACAGAAGAGTCATTGCTGAAGTATTTGAAGCGGGCATCGACTGTCCGACGACGCTTAGGTAAGTTGTTTACACTGTTAATTACGCTCAATAGAATTATTGGACTCAATGCTATGAATAATTCACACTTTTGATAAAGCTCCACGAGATCGACGCGTAATACAAATTACACCTGTGATTCGCACCTGTCCCTACCTTGTTTTCAAATAGACGAAAATGGCCGCCATATTTTGGTTTCGATCGTACACGGTTGTTGTTATTATATTGTAATTTGTTATCGTGATGTGTTTTCGTATGGTTTTCTGCTAGAATAAAGAATCGTCCTTAATTGACTTTAGTTTCAGGTGAGATTTTTACTGGTGTTTTGCGTAATTCGTGCATATTAAACTAGTGTTGTTACAGTATTAGTCATCCCGAACTTACTTCCGGTAATCTAAAGATTACACATACTACTCTTATCACACAATATATATATCTTTGATATGTACAGTTTGTATAGTATTTTTTCATGATGATTAATGCATTACCTGTATATATTTGCTACCTGTCCAGAATTGAAATTATTTGATAAGATTAGCTGATATAGAAATCACTTTTGGAAATCTAATATACATAAACAACTGTATAAAATGACAGATACTAGTACTTCTAAACTACGGTAAACAATGTACATGTAAAATGAAATTATATGAACTTATCCTGGTAATAATTAAAAATGAATGTCTGATTAGACAGGTTTAACATCATGAAAACATTAAGGTCATATTACATAGGTTGAACAGATTTGGAACTCCATCTTCATTTCAAAATTGTCTTGAAAATCTGATATTCGCTTGGTTTACAGAGAAAAAACATCTCTATATGAGCACATAAAGACAAACCTGAACAACAGTACATAACACAGGTTTAACTTGAGGTCCAATATTTTCAGATTACACAGGTTTTAGTTGAGGAGGTCCAATATTTTCAGAATACACAGGTTTTATTGAGGTCCAATATTTTCAGAATACACAGGTTTTCCCGAACATTAAACATGTATGTCACATTAAGGCCCTAAAAAGTAAAACTGTTGATGGGTCGTAAAACAAATTGCAAAAACGATGTCGCATTACACAGGTTCTTTACTTGAAATAAGATATAATGTAGCAGAACTGGACTGAGTCGATCGTCAGCGACCAGGAAGCTCAATTGGTAGAGCGTCTGTCTAGAGTTTGGAGGGTCCCGGGTTCTAATCCTGGTCTGGCCGTTGCATTTCTCTTTCTCCTGTTACAATACAGGTTTTAATCGCCATTCTTGTTCCTTGTTCCAGATGTTGACAGTATGATAAGGTTCCTATTACTGGGGGCTGCTCTACTTGGAGTGGGGTATGCCCAAAGTCGACAAACGGTCATAGACAACCAGGTCGGGTACAAGCAGGAAAGAGCACCGTAAGTATTCTACAGTTAAGAAGAAGGATATAAGTGATAAAGTGAATAGTATTCTACAGATAAAATGAGGGTTAAAGTTAGCAATAGGCTTATACTTTCATGATGAAGAACACCTATAATTGCCAAGGCTGATTAACCCTTTCACTACTGTAGACCATAATGGACTCATCCAGACCAATTCATGGTTATATAGTGCTTACTTAACCCTTTCACCCCTATGTAACTTTAGTAGACTCTACCGTGCATTAATATAGATGAGTCCATTATGGTCTACAGTGGTGAAAGGGTTAAGTTACAAAGGGTTAAAAGTGTTATATATAAGGTTTGTGTTTGAATTTTTTTTCTTTGGACGTGTCAAACTGTCAATGCTTCTGAAATGTATAAAACCCCTACATGTAAAACAAAGAATGGGGATAACCTGAGTAGGGCTTTTGAAAGACAATGGTCGGTGCTTGGTCATGGTTGACTTAATTCTGATTTAAATAATTTTTGGAGATTGCATGTCCATCTGTTGTCTGTTTCTACTCTGTAACGTCACTATCACAAACTTAATCTTCACCAAACTCTATGAGGATATTATATTTAATAGTACATATTTGGTCATTCTTTCAGAGGTCAAGGCCATTCAAGGTCAATTGACCCTAATACCTACACATGAAATAGTGACGTTTTACAGTGGATTTGGAACCTTTATCCTTAGATATTTTCTGCTGTATTTTTCCAAAATCATTGCAAAAATCACTGAATTTTGCCCACTTAGGCATAGGCCACTGTCAAAAAGAGGTAGAAAAATCACTGAAATGTGTTATGCACACAGTTCATGGTACTCATGAAATTTCACCAGACGGATGTATATTCACTAGACAATTGTATTGTGGTAGGATGCATTTTTGTGTTACTCACCTCTCTGTATTAATTTACATGATAGTCATACTTACGTGCTGTAATTAATAAGTATTTCACTTTTTCTTTTGTAGGACTTATTTGGTCATTGCACCTAAAAGAATTCGACCTAATCAGGTTGTACAGATTTTTGTGACGATTCTAAAATTAGAATACTCCAGAATAAATGTGCGAGTATCTATCACACATAAAAAAGTTGAATATGCAAGCGCTGCATTGGCATTTGAACAGATTGGCAGTCGTACCATACAGCTACATGTAAGTTCTCTTTTAAATGAAAAATGTTTTACCTTGTGAACATTAACAAAAGTTTCTTAATTCTTGTAAATAATGATTTCAACAGCTGACAAATCAAAACAGATTAGGCTTGATGTGCACATTAAAATTATACATGAATTGTTAAAATGTTTTGAGTGAAGATATATATGTTATAATGTAAAACCATTATTTCTGGCATGAATTTTATGCTTCTCTTCTGAAATAATAGTGATTTTAGGCCTGTGAGTTTTGATTTCTGTTGTTAATTTATTTATGTTAATGTTACAATTGATGAACTTCAGAAATATTACCCAGTAATACAAAAGCTGCTTTTAATTGGATATATACATATAATAACCATGTCAAATTCATACGGTTAGTGATGAAAATTCAGTGATACCTGGAATTCAGAATTACCAAAGTTTGATTACGTTTTCAGATGCCCCAAAACTCTCAGACCGGAGATTACAAGCTACGAGTGGAGGGGACGATTGATGGAGGGAGCAGTGGAAACGTGTTTGAGAACGAGACTTCGATAGAGTTCTCCCCCAAACAAGCCTCCCTGTTTATACAACTCAGCAAGCCCATTTTCAGACAGGGACAGAAAGGTACCATATTATATATTGCATGAAAAACAAATCTGTGTAACTGCAGATATATATGTACCATATATTTGATTTGATACTACATACATAAAGGTCTTTTCTGAAGTTGATTATGTTTGTAAATAATGAATACCTGAAATAATGCAGAAGTGATTTATTTATATATTGTATTTTGATAGCACTGTATTCGGATTAGATAGGTACTATGACTGCAAGTACATATCATTTGGGAAATGTGTTGGGAATTTCTGAATTTTATATCAGAATTATTTTGGGAGGGGAAAAACAATAAATTGATGGTTATATGAATTTTTCTATGTGTTGTTTTTTTCTACAGTGTATTTCCGAGTGGTGCCTATACTTCCCAACCTGATGCCCAAATATGGAAGTATGACTATTTATGTTAATGTGAGTATTGCTGAGTTAATTTAATAAGTGTGTGTGGAGTGACTTTAATTGCCATTAGATTTGAATTTAAGTCCTAACATACGCTACTTCTTAGACTAGTTTAAAGCCATAGTTTAATGCATTATATATGCATTTCTGTCTCTCAATAAAAGTTGTAGACATTTAGATTACCAGTACATGTGTTTATAATAGAAGCTTAACGCTACCAGTAGAAAATTACAGCTATATTGGTGTATAATAGTGAGAGAAAGTAATTCTGTAACATATATAATTTCTATATTATATAAAATATCTTTTGAATAATTTTTTTAAATTAAGAGGTGTTTTTTCTTAAATTCTATAGAATGAAAATTAAGTATTTAAACATTGCTGTTTTAGGATCCAACCGGATTTCCAGTGCGTAGATGGCTGGCTGTACAGACAAATGCTGGAGGTCAGTCACCGCAATTTTTTTTTTTGTCAAAATAATTCCAATTCCAAAAAAGTATGAGGTGTCATGATGTTGAACCTGCTTTCATTTATTTTATCTTGAGAAATTGAAGAACACAATCCATACAATTGTTTTTTAGACAAGTACACTGTTAACATACATCATTGTTTTAATTTGGAAACTTTACCTAAAATTTTGATGAAAATCTGGTTCAGAAATTAAAAAAAGTTAAAATAACTGAATATTCTAGATTTGATTAAGTATTTTTGATACAGTTAAATGGGGATTTTTATATATAGAAATTTAAGATTAAAATTCTCATTTGATACTTTTTTTCTTCCAATGCAAATGAAAACAAAATTTAAACTGCAGTGGTGAACATTTCCATTTTTGTGACTTGCTAGAACGACGTTGTTAACTTCACAAGATTTCGCTCTAAAATATTTGAAAAGAAAACACATTTTAATAGGTGTTACTTATAATTAATCTGATTATATATTCTCACAGGTATTTTAAGCCAGAACTTTGAGTTGTCCGACCAACCTAATTATGGAAACTGGTCTATACAAGTGGACGCCTTTGTAAGTATGATGACTTAAAATTGATTAGATTGTAATGTAGATTGAGTTCTGCAATAGTATAAAACTGGTGTAAATTATTTGATATAAATGCAGTTCTTTAAGAATCCGGAAATGTTATTTATACATAAATCATCAAGACTCATCCGTCTGATTTATATTAACGTAAATCATAATTAATTTTATTATAGCTAAACACTCAGTAAGTTTATCTTTCTAATGGTTTTATTCTTGAATCTTTTGATTGATACAATTTCATATATATCATACTATATATACTACAATTCGTCATTGTAGGGTTATGTGTATTACAAGCACTTCCTGGTAGAAGAATATTGTAAGTATAACAGCTAAATCACGGAGATTCATTGTTTTTAACTTTGGTGGTTTACCCTACATGCTGGACTTGCTTTTCTACATGAAACTTTCAAAGATTAACTTCAAGATATATTTTCATGGATTTCATTTATTAAATAATCTCTTTTAAAATGCCATTATAGGAAAAATCTGAAGGATTATATATATATATATATATATATGTAACAGAGAAATTAAAAATTAACTGTATGATGATCTCAATAGTTTTAATCAATTGACGTTTATAATAATTGTGATTGTAACAGGTAAGATATTAAGAGTTTAAATTTGCATTCAATTTATGTATGGACATTTTATCCATTTATTTTAAGCAAGAAAAGTAAGTTGTTTATGTGGTTAAGTAAACATTTGTTTTGCACTGTCTAGGGGACCCTAGGTTTGATGTCTGTGGTTGACTAAACTTTTGTTTTACACTGTCTAGGGGACCCTCGGTTTGATGTCTGTGGTTAACTAAACTTTTGTTTTACACTGTCTAGGGGACCCTCGGTTTGATGTTAACATGACCGTCAAACCGTACATCATGGACAACGCTGCTACTGTTGGCGGGGTCATCAGTGCTAAGTAATTAACTTTAAAACATTTTACCTACTAGTGGGCTTGAGTTGTTGCAAAGCAAAGCTGAAATTTATGTCATGAAATATAACAAATAATGGAAACTTATGTTAAAAACAAACATTTTGTTAACAAGTCCTTTCAGGAATATTCCATTATCATCAGTGAAAAAGTTGGTGTTAGAAGAATAATCAAATCAATATATAAAAATGAATCATTTCATGTAAAAGATTAGTTCTGCATTTTAACCTTTGTTAATTGATGTTGGCAGTATCACGACGGGTAAACCTGTGGAAGGAAACGCCACTGTGGTACTCACTGTCAAGCCTCCTCCGGACCCTCGTTATTTAAACACGGATGTTACGAACACCAATCCGGCCCTGAGAATCCCCATCACGATGACTCAGGTGTATGACTATGTAAGTGCTTCTCCCACAACCACTATAGGTTTCCTCACTCCAGACTCGTTAGATAAACCTGCGAGGAGTCTTTGGTTACCCACTAGTGCGTAACCACAACCACTGTAGGTTTCCTCACTCCAGACTCGTTAGATAAACCTGCTAGGAGTTTTTGGTTACCCACTAGTGCGTAACCACAACCACTATATGTTTCCTCACTCCAGACTCGTTAGGAGTTTTTGGTTACCCACTAGTGCATAACCATAACCACTATGTTTCCTCACTCCAGACTCGTTAAATAAACCTGCGAGGAATTTATGGTTACCCACTAGTGCGTAACACCCTGGACATGATTTCATTGGTCAATCTCAAACGATCATTAGTTACTTTTCAAATTGAAAAAAGACACTTGTAAACCTCGAGTTTTCATAGAACTTGGAAATGAACTAACTTGAGTTAATAGATAATGTAATGACCAGGTTAATAGATAATGTAATGACCAGTCGTTACTTGTTGGGGAACCTCTATATCCCTACTTAGTTTAGAACTCTATACACAATTGTTGGCCCCATGTTTAAGACCTATACCTCTGTTGTTCCCAATCAGGATCAAGCAAAGTATATTACCATGTAAATGTATCTATTCTATCTAAGTCTTGCAAAAACACTACACCAAGTCCTACTTTCCTTTCTCATAGTCCAAACAACTCCAAATGTTTCTGTCCTAATGACGTTCACACGATGCACCTAGCTGACAAATAAGTTTGCTTTTTTTAGGTGAAAGGTCCAATTGCATTCAACTTTAATATGGCTGATATATTGGAGCGGGTGCGCCGTTACTGGCCTCAGTACGTAGGCTGGACAGCGTTGACTGATTTTGAGCTTCAGTTCAACGCCTCGGTTTACGAATGGTTCTACAGTATGACAAAGGAGGGCTATGCCAGTACGACCATCTTCAGCTCCCGCACACGGCTTCAGTGGATTGGCGACCAGGTCCGCACATTTAAACCGGACACTGTGATGACAGTACAGGTGAGGAAATCCACTGATCTCAGAAGAATTGTTAATAATGTTGACATACAGTTTATTTTTCTCTGAAGACACATTTGAACCCTTCCAATTCAAAGGTTGGAATAGTTCATTATGAAACTTCAGGGGTCAATGAGTTAAAAACACATGTCAATTATTTTTTGGGCAGCCTTAGACATTGGCTTGAAACAAGAATATTTTATTGTGATTCTACTAAGCTTGAGTAGCCCTAATGAGCGATAATAAGTTTCACTTTATGATAAATTCATCATTATAGAAATTTTAAAATTTTAAGAATTTTAAAAGAATCATGGTACCAGTCTGAGTCTTGTTGACCATCAGTTTTAGGATAGCTTGAGAACAATGAAGTGATATTAATTATGAAATCATTGAGAAAATGGATGAGTTGATCTAGCAACAACGTAATCACTGTACCATTGTTTAACAGGTAGCTGTTATGAAGTATGATGGAACCCCTGTGACTTCCACCAAGTATGTCCGCCTTACTCTGGAGCCACGCTACAGCACTGGAGGAGGAGGAGGAGGCACCCCAGTGTTCAGTGGGGCCCAGTTTATGAAGACACCTGTGAACGGAATTGTTCAGTTCTCTATCCCGGTTGATAAACAGCTTTCTGCCCTCAAGTTAACTGTAAGTCTTTATTGTGCAACAGGTGATTTCATAGTCATGAAAACAGGTACTATAATGGTAATGATAAGAATAACATTAGCTGCAAATCTGAAAATAGAACATTACTGGTAAGTGTTTTTCTTGTCAAAATGTATAACTTCCTGATCCTGGGTAAAACATTTTGATGGTGAACAATTACATAGATCCAGACTGTAGACATGTTTAACTGAGAATGTATTTGATGTCTTCGGTCCCTGATCCAGACCCTGTTAGCGGTTTTACTGTAGACATGTTTAACTGACAATGTATTTGATGTGTTCGGTCCCTGATCCAGACCCTGTTAGCGGTTTTACTGTAGACATGAGAATATATTGGATATGTTTTGTTCCAGGCCCAGTATGATGGTGACATGAGTACTGACTTACAACTCATGGCAACTAAATTCTACTCACCAAGCAACAGTTTCATCACAGTGTCAACCTCAACCAAAACGCCCAAGATCAATGAGTACATGATTTTCCACGTGAGGACGAGTAACTACATACCTAGGATATATTACCAGGTACGTTAACGTTATCTAGTTTTGTGGTCAACATTGTTATGATTGTAAACTCATTCACCCCTGAAATTTCATAATGAACTATTCCAACCTTTGAATTGGAAGAGTTCAAATGTGTCTTCAGG
>JAUMHH010017096.1:0-10851 GCA_032359455.1 Chlamys rubida | reverse complement strand
ATCATGATGTTATTACGAAATATTTATTTTTCTTGCGCGATATGAATACAGAAAATGTTTTATTATAAACATTAGATTGCCTTTAATGTTGTTGATACTAACCCTGTATTTATACTCACAGTGCCAGAATAAATTCAAGCAACAAGGTAACGATAAACCTTGGGAACTGACAGTCCACTAGCAGAGTCAAACACCTTGTTTTGTCTTGATCTAATAGTTTATGTAAACTGCTTTATATTTAAAAAATATATGTTTGTTTTTGTAAATTTTAGTTTTTTTTTAGTTTTTTAGCTTTTAAATATATTATAAATATCCAACATGGATTTAATTTTATAAGCCAATTGTTTTCCTCCAAAACATAGTGGAGGAAATGTTACATGTTTGTTTTCTTCCGTCCTTCTGTCCATAGACGAACATAGGCTCTTTAGCCAAACTTTGTGAGGAACTCCATTACTCCAATACTACACCAATATATCCTTTCGTAATAGACTTGTTTTTCTTGTATTTCCGTGCCGTCATTTTCGAATTGCGTGTCGGGCGTTTTTAATGCCGTAGTGTAGATTATAGTAACACTTGATAAACAATAATACACGTTTGTGACTATCATATGTCAACACCCGATATGGAAACTTCACTGGGAAATGTGTAATCACATGTACTTAAGAAATAAAGCTTCCTATACAATGACATAAATTGACTCACGGGAAGACACTGACACGAGACCAAACGACCTCAAAGCTTATAGAATGCGGACTGACGTGATTTTTGTATCGGCCTCACATGTACATGGCACGTTTTTACACCAGTTCACAAGTTCGAGGTCGTTACGATTTTGCTGTTACTCTCAGTCGAGTAAATCATACTTACAAATATAGTACACTAAATCAGTGAAAATATTGTTTTGTAAAATATCAAGATCTCTATGAAAATGTATGTGTGTGTGCACGCAAGAACGGCATACCATGCGATATCCTCTGTACCTTGCATAGATTGAAGAAAACGGTAGGCATGCGCAATACTTGTATTTGTTAAACTTTATTTCACCATACGCATTGTAAATGTACAATTAAGTCCATGGGACAATTTTGGTATCATAGTTTTTACTTTATTTCCATCATTTTATATAAATTAAGGGAGAATACTTTCATTGTATAAATTCGATCACTTCTTCAATGAAGACAACTCTCATCGGAATAAAAACGATTGTAAAATCAAAAATAAATGAAATATAAAGCCATTGGAATCTTTTTAAATTTATTCACCTTTTTGTATGAAACTATGTGCCCTGTTTGCTTGTAGGCAATCCCTTTTCCATACAAATTCAATTAACACTTTCTGTAACGTGTTTATATTTTGTGATAAATAAAACATTTGTAGGGTTAATTATCAATGCTTATTTTCTTTTTTATTGTTGTTATAGCTTTATCCGAACAATGCCACACACCAAACAAACAAAATTGGAAAACATTAGAAATGACAATTTTTTGTATTTTTTCGAAACATTATTCCAGTTTAGTGAATGCTTTGATTTTCATAAAATCACCTCTACATAGTTGCATCACAATTATGTTAAAGTTTATATGAATATGAATATGAATATTGGTGTTGATGAATATCCATAGAAACAGAAATAAGAACATGTGTATTTACAAACATGTTATTGTTCTCTTTGTTATTATTCCCCTGTTTTACTCGAAACATGTATATTCCTCTGTTTAATTCGAGACATTTGTAATAACGAGATAACTAAATTATAATAACAAGACATTAAAATCGTTATAACGAGGTACTTGTATTCGTAATAACGAGATAAGTTATGTCGTAATAACGAACTTTATTTTTGTAGATAAATCATTTCTATTTTACTTTATTATCACACTGCTAAAGTAAGAGAAGTATCAGCATTATTTGAACTAAATACGTTAATCAGAGTATAGTTCAGATTTTCATAAAGACAACTATGGCACTAGATATATACTAGTAAAAAAGAATAAAAACTCTTCCATGCCTTTTAAATAAAAATATCTTCGATACTATTACAACGGTATCTTTTCTGTATTCGTTACATTTTAAGAAGAATATCAATGTTTTGGTGGGTTTATTCCTAACCCTAGTAAGACTCTAGAAAACACCTTTAGGTCATTAGTCAAATTGTTCACGCACTATATGGATCAGATACTGACGCTTCATTTAAAAAAACTTACTCGTTAAAACAATAAGGTTTTTTTTTCAACTTGGCCCTGCTATCAATGCTTGATACTATCACCTAAACGCCTTATCTCTGATACTAGTAATTTGTGGGTCTAAACTCATTGACACTATCACACATATATTGTACAGTGTAATTTGACACACTAGTACGAAATGGTGTGTGTCTACTTCACTGACAAAACAGTCAGTGATGACAGGGCTGACTTTCGACCTGGTTTACTTAGACTAAATCAGACGTTCATACGAGCAATTGTCATACCTATAGGAAACTGTCATACAATACAGCAGTCAACGCGTTAATGAGATAACAGTTAGGCAACAGGAAACATTACAAAAATGCCGGGTTGACGATAAATGATGTGTCCTGATAACAATGCGACTGTGTTGTATGTTTAAAGGTGACTTTAGATTACGTATAAAACATTAAATAAAAAGAAACTATAAATTCGGTGTTAGTTATTATACAGCACAACAATTTATCTGACCCTGTATGTGATGGGCAGACTTTTGGGCAAAGGTTAGAACTGTGAAAACATGTGAACCTGATAGGTAGATTTGATACCACAGCAGTAAGTAGTTAATCTGGTAAGTAAATTGCACTCTAAAGTTGTATTTTGTTTAGCTATCATTGTAATTTCTTTTGATATTTTAGTTAGTTTTGTTTGTATTTAAAAATGTATTGGTTTGATTTGTTATCCTTATAAGTTCATTTGAAATTGCATGTGTATTTATTGATTTTCTTTACTGGAATTGATTTGTATTCACCGTTATGTTTATATAATAACATCGTCTAGGCATACATCCTTGTATACATGTATGGTTGTGCTCTACATTCATTCTCAATATAACTATTAAATGCTAATATAAATGACAAAGTCTAGCTTGTAAAATATAAGAAATGCTCTTTTTTCATATTTTTTATCTATCTATTTATCTTTTTTCAAATTTTCCGAATACTGCATAATCGATTAATATGTACAAATATCAAGGCCCCTATAAACTGTAAAGTAACTTTGCAAAAAAGGATAATATATATATAAAAGGGAAAAGTAAATAAATGAGTAAAAGAATTTACAATAAAATATTTGCTGGTGGCGTTTTTGTAAAATATTGATCGAAGAATGTATTATAAACTAAATGGTTATAGACCTTTTATGCTGATTGTGACGTTAGGGGTATTGCCAGATACGTTTTACATTCTGATATCAATAACATATCCAAATGCATTCGACGCTCCTAGGAATTAACATAACAAATTATATGTTTTTATTTTCATTGTTTGCTCCTTTACTATTGGTATACATTTTTTACCGAACATCTATTGTTAAAATGCGATATAAATATTTGTAAACAGTACAACGTATTAAAGTTAAACTTGGCCGTTCTTGAAATATTTCTGGAGGGGTTATCAGAGTTACTTCCTTTTAAATTTACCCTCGTTTTCGACGAACCGGTCCAAGGAAGCAAGTTTAAATTTGTTGATATGAGAACAGTTGCTTTGTGAGTAATCATCGTGATAGAATCGCAATAATATTGAATGTGGTTTAAGCAAGTATTTATCGTTGATTTTGGATTGTCTAGAACATGAATAGCATTTAACAGAGGACGATGCTAGTAGATTTATAAAATATATTTTGAAATACTAAACAACATTTGGAAGATGCCATGTAAACATCTGATGGAAGTAAAATATACATGAAATAAAACTTCTAAGACAACAATTTACAGTAAACATTTTGTTTAAATGACAAACTTAATGCAATCAGTATAAATTTGACTTAACTTGGAAGCAATAACTCTGCGTATGTCAAAACATCCTTAATTTCATAGTTGGACTAAATTTCTTTTCTAGCTTATTTAAACTCGTAGTTAAAAGCGTCAGATGTACATGTAGTCATAAAAATTTTACAAAAAATGATAAAAGGCTAAAAGTTTTATTATAATGAATTAATCTTTTTTTAACACTTTTTCTTAACCTCTTTCTATATATTTGAGGAGCACGAAATCCTGTAAACTATATATCAATGTTTTTACAAACACAAGTAAAGAAATAAAAAAGAATAAAAGAAGTAATAAATAAAAGTTAAAATAAGCGAATACAGATTTGCTAACAAAACAAAAGTGCCCATTCAGAATCCATAAAACGAGGGCAAAATATAAACAAAGGAAATACACGTAAACTCTTCAAAAGTCCAAAGGTAATAAGAAAAGGAGTTACGGATAAGAAGGCGTCTTTCTCTTCTTTGGTGACACAAGCCATGTATACATAAGTCAAATACAAGAAGTGTCACGTCCTCATAGAGAGATCGAGAGTATTGACAATAACAGCAACAATAACAACAACAACAAAACAACAACAGCAACAACAACAACAACAACAACAACAAAAACCAAGACACTCCAATCAGTTTAATGCAATACATCGGCCGTCATGTCACACGAAGATAATGGTGACCAAAATACACAACTAAGTTATTTTACCTTTTAATGTGAATCTCCATTTATGTACACTTCCTTGAGATATCGATATTTTATTAATAACGAAGATTGGTCCTCATTAATCTATAAGCACAATCATACATGAATTACCATTTTGTAATCAAATGTATTATCAATTTATTTGTTATAAGCTTTTTTATTAATCGTGATTTTGGAAATATTGTCAAATGCATTGTTACATTCTGATATCAACAATATCTTCAAATCGTCATGCGACGCTGTTAGAAATGAACAACAGCAAAAGAAGCAATAACAAATTATACACAAGCAGTGTTTATTGTTGACTGTTTTTGCGATATTTATGATATCCGAAAAATAAACATTTTAGAAACATAATCACTAGAATTAGGAAAGAAAGGATTGTCTTTTTAAAAAGATTAATAAGTAGATGCAGACAACTTAAGAAAATACTTTTACGGGGCAGTATGGTCATTTAGTCTAACAGCAAATCATAAGTGTTATTAAATGTCAAAACGCAGCTTTAAAATTCAAGAAATAAGTTAGATAATAAAACATGTTTTGCATGAATCATTTTATATGTTATCAAAGGGTCTATTCTGAACTTAACTCGATTATTGTAATGAATAAATAGTAATCTGCATATACTATTGAGAGATACAAAACCAAAATGAACGAAAACACACTTTTATGAATGATTTTAGTACAAATGCCTACAACCTAGGTTATGGAAATCGTAATCAAAAGCAATTTACGTAGTCATAACAATACCAAAGGGTTGAAGGGTTTCGATTTTCATTTAAATCATTTACTTGTGTTCAGATACGTTTTAAAAAAAGTTCCCTTTTCCCGCTTTTTTGGACAATAATTTCCAGAGAGGTATGATATCAAAAATATACCAAATTGTTAAATAAAAACGTATTTTACACTAAAAATTTATAAAACATAGTTAACAAATATAAGCAAAGGAAATTCAAAAGATTCCTCAGAAAGTATAGTAAGTGTCTTTTGCGCAAATGTAAGCGTTATTATAATGAATAACTTGTCAAAATAAAACAAAAGGATTCTATCTTATCGGACGTACTCGGAATATCAATGTTGCTTATGTGTGGCGAAAACGTTGAAGACGGTTTCCTCCGTTATTTGCCCTTTTCCACATTTTCGGTTCGAAATCAATGTTCCCTTCATCTGCGTATTTGTTTTTATATTTAGATATATTTAGATATATATTTTCTGCACAAAAACTCTTAAATTATCTATGTCATCTTATTATCGGACATTGAAGAAAGTAAATATCGGTGTAAATATTTCTTCTGTTTGTATATCGCCAAAGTTTATCATGATTTTCAATGCGAACAATGATTTCTTTTGCATTTCAAACTATTTGGTTGTTCGTACCTGATGCTTACTGATGATTGTCGCCCACACAATTTGGGCACAGAATATATCGTTTTTAAAGTAGAAAAATAAATTGTATGTATTGTCCCTTACACTACTTTTAATATTAATAATAGCATTATAGGTTTTATTGGAGGGCCACAATTGGTGCCTTTTTGCTGCCAACATTGAAACATTCGTCCACTTCCGATCTTAAGCAATTAATTAAAATAATTAAGCCTATACACTTCGTTAAGTATTCGTAATATATCACTAGATGATAGACTATATACTTTTTTCTATTTTTTTTATAATATTATTAAGTCAATATCATCATCATCACCATACTTTTATATCATTTTAGGGTGCTGTATATCAAGGTATATAATGAAGTCAAAATTCTTCGTGTTAACGCTCAGACTTCTAGCCTCGACTTTTGACCTGATCACTGACTGGTTGCTGTACTATGAGGTGAGCGGAATAAAACAAGGTCTCGTGTTTGGCCCGTTCTCGGATGCTGTGTTGGGTTTTCTCATCTTGTTCTGTTGTATAGGAACTGTGACATATATTGCTGAGCTGGTTTTTAACATCTTTGAAACAATTACCGCTAAAGGAGATTTACTTCCAACTGGTCTCCTTGACAACATCAACCTCGTATCCCTGTGGATAGAGGACGTCCCTCTGATACTGATGAGTGTGTACATAGTGGGATGCCGAGATACCGCGGTCACCGTTATACTGTTGCTCAAGGGTTTGTCCACTCTTCTGGAAGTGTTTGTGAACGCAGTTGCATTCATCGTTAAACATATAAATAACAAAACGCAAACCGAAATAACTAGGTTTGATGGCAACAGAAAAACTAAATGGCTGAAGATTTCGGCTGCTATTGGCCTCTTCATTATGCTAACAGGCTCCTTGTTGGTTTTTAGCCTTGGGAACTATATTACTGACTCAAATAATGTGATTCAATTATCGAGTCGCCTTGATTTCAGTTATGGACATTATAACGCCGTAAATTACGTAGATAGATCCGGGGTGTACATGAAACTTGGCCCTGGTCAAACTAACGTTGTTACCATGAATACTGATGAATACATAAAACTAGCGGATTTGACAAACATCACCTCGAGTCAGTCAGGAACGTATATTGTAAGTGTTACATACAATTCCAACCCGAACACGCGAATTTGGATCCAGTCGACGTCCTCTAGTGATGCAACCTCACCGGAGTCATCTACCTGCTATTCCACACAATCCTCACCTCTGTCAGTACTAGCAACATGCTCTACAGATATTCCGTTGACCTCTACCACCACATCTATTGTGTTTAAATTTGTGTACGAATCTCCGAGTAGTCAAAAACCACTTGGCGACATATTCTATAACTATAGACTTGCTTCCTTTACCAGCACCGGAAGCTGTTCATGTACCATGACAACACCTTCATTCTCATTGAGTTACTTCAAGGCCACCACCAATGTAGATCACACAAATCCCCTAGTGACCCTGACGGGAGTCAGTGGGGAATTCTACAAATCTGGGAGTACCCTCCAATCTGTCTCGGAAGCGTGGAAGACTGGTAAATTTGGTTGCGGTCACACTGGTAGCTCCACCTCCAAACAGGACACATCTATCAGTGTTCCTTGTCTGACCTGGGGTCCCATGGTAACAACGACAGTGACCACAACCACTATTACAACTACAGCAGGACGCGGTGGCGGTGATGGGTAATGTCTTTGAAACTGAAAGCAGTTCAATGCTTCAATATTTGTATCAATAACGACCTATTTTGGGACACTTGATTCAATCATGCGTGATGTATCAATTGATTTTGTTTACACTTTTGTTATTCTCTTTAAATATGTATACGTTTTTCAGCTTTCTTTTTTGTCGTTGGTACTTTCTGGATTCTTTTTGTAACGTTTTGATATGGATTTTGTTATTGAATTAATTTTCCTTTGATTCGGTATTAGTAGGACTATTTTTGGTTAAATATACTGAAACTATTTCTTGATCTCTTTATATAAAAACAAATTAGAATGGGAGATAACTAAAAGAAACAAATGTTAAAATTAGTGCCCTTGTCAATATTAATACACAGTTTATGTCTTAACTGATCCGATAGCAAATTATGTAATAATAGAAGTATTTGTTTCACAACGGGTTCGACAAGGCCAACTGTCAGTATGTCTTCCAAACAACTTCCAAACACTAACTATAATGACGGAGACGTTATAGCATGATGTTTTGGGCCATATTATAATGATGTCACGTCTGATAACAAAGCTGCGCGCCATTTTGAATGGACGAATCAACACAATGCTATCTTTTTCTTCTATTTTACTTACAAAATGTCATCATAATGTTCCTAGATAAATATCTTAGTGTTTTTAACCAAGGTAGAGGTATTTATGTTGTATTCAGTCTAGTTGGTAAATATATTTGTGTTGTATTTAGTCTAGTTGATAGTGTTATTTATGTTGTATTGAGTCTAATTGGTAGTGGTATTTGTGTTGTATTTAGTCTAGTTGGTAGAGGTATTTATGTTTTATTCAGTCTAGTTGGTAGTGGTATTTATGTTGTATTGAGTCTAGTTGGTAGTGGTATTTATGTTGTATTGAGTGTAGTTAGTAGAGGTATTTGTGTTGTATTTAGTCTAGTTGGTATAGATAATTATGTTGTATTCAGTCTAGGTGGTAGAGGTATTTATGTTGTATTCAGTCTAGTTGGTAAATATATTTGTGTTGTATTTAGTCTAGTTGGTAGTGTTATTTATGTTGTATTGAGTCTAGTTGGTAAATGTATTTGTGTTGTATTTAGTCTAGTTGGTAGTTGTATTTATGTTGTATTCAGTCTAGTTGGTAGTGGTATTTATGTTGTATTCAGTCTAGTTGGTAGTGGTATTTATGTTGTATTCAATCTAGTTGGTAGAGGTATTTGTGTTGTATTCAGTCTAGTTGGTAAAGATATTTTTGTTGTATTGAGTCTAGTTGGTAGAGGTATTTATGTTGTATTGAGTCTAGTTGGTAGTGGTATTTGTGTTGTATTCAGTCTAGTTAGTAGTGGTATTTATGTTGCATTGAGTCTAGTTGGTAGAGGTATTTATGTTGTATTGAGTCTAGTTGGTAGTGGTATTTATGTTGTATTGTGTCTAGTTGGTAGATATATTTATGTTGTATTCAGTCTAGTTGGTAGAGGTGTCAATGTTTTATTCAGTCAGGTGGTAGAGGTATTTATGTTGTTAACAGTCTAATTGGTAGGAATTGTTATGGTATATTCAGTATAGTTGGCTTACCAAGGTTGTATACATGCTATTTGGCTGACAATTATGTTTTATATAGTCAAGTTGGTAGACAAAGATATCGTGTATTCCGTCCATTATTGTATTGCCAGTATAGCTAGTAATCACATTTCAAAAAACATATAGAATTACTATACCAGACATATTAGGTGACTGAATGTCTTGAAACAAGTTGTACAAATCTGATTACATTGAAATCTAAGTTCCAATTAAAAGTTGTTTTCTTTTACTTTTTTTTTATTTTTTTATTTTTTCTAAATGAAATATGAGAGACTCACGTATATGAGTTTGAAATACTACTTCACTTAATGCATTTTTTTTTAAATGTGTTGCAAAGTTACAGATATATAAAATTCAATTCATCTAAATAAAAAGTTATCTTGGTATGCCCTCGAGGGTGCGAAATTCCAGTTGTTACTGATTATCCTAATAAGGGAAAGGAAAGATCAGTTTTAAGCCAAAGACAGATACAAGTTTCGTACACAGATAACAACATAATGTGCAGTGTAATAGTGAAGAAATAAAGAAACCATCACGTATACGACTTACATCTTCCCCTCTAAACTATCTGCCTCTTTTTTCCAAATTTGATATTTTTGAATAAAATCAAACAAAACCTTTCTTAACCTCTTAGACAGTCTGTTGTGTTTTCGGTGTTAGAATTTTAACTCCAACGAGGGGTATTAGTGGAAGGGGTAAGGGAGTTGATAAAACAATAAGTCTCTGTTGCCCAATAATGGTTGAAATTAACAAAAATTCGACAGAAGTAACCGACGAAACAGTTAAAAGAAAAGGAAAGCAATATCGTCCCAACAATATATCCATGTAGCTAGAGGCTCAATATGGGGGATTTAGGTTATTCTTCCTACTAACCTGCTAACAATTTGGTTTGGTTTGTTTGTGTTTCACGTCCAACTAACCTGCTAACAATTTGGTTTGGTTTGTTTGTGTGTAACGTCTTCCTAACCTGCTAACAATTTGGTTTGTTTTGTGTGTTGTGATTTACGTCTCCCTAACCTGTTAAAAATCTGGTTTGTTTTGTTTGTGATTTACGTCCAAGTAATCTGCCGATAATAATTATGTTTTCGTTTGTTTGTATTTTACGTCTCCCTAACCTGCTAACAATTTGGTTTGGTTTGTTTGTGTTTCTCGTCCAAGTAATCTGCTTACAATTGGGTTGGGTTTATTTATGTTTTACGTCTCCCTAACATGCTAACAATTAGGTTTGGTTTGTTTCACGTCCCATTTACCTGCTTACAATATTTGGTTTGGTGTTAGTGTTTCACGTCCAAGTAGTCTGCTGACAATTTGGTTTGGTTTGGTGTTAGTGTTTCACGTCCCAATATACTGCTGATAAATAGTATCTGGTAACGAATCGCATGTGGTATATACACTTCATAATCAGAAGAGTTTTGTATACTACTATTCCGTGATGGAAATTAGCGAAAAATAAAAGTTTTCATATTTTCTATAGAGTTTGTTGTATTTTTATAGGTAAATGTGAA
>JAUMHH010017085.1:0-10853 GCA_032359455.1 Chlamys rubida | reverse complement strand
TCTCACAAACAAATGACGTAACAATCAATACATGCTCACAAGAGCAGATAACTCTGCAATACGAAAAGACGGAATAGGAACTATAGTGTGGGGATTGGGTACCTACAGTGTAATTCACTCCTTTACAAAAACCGAAAAATGAAGGAATTGGGGTTGAGTTAGCCTTTATTACTTTGGGCAGGAAATTAATTCTGCTCCTCAGGTTTTCTCAAAAAAGAGGGAGGATACATGATTTAAACCTTGATTCTGAAGTGGATCGTATAAGCCGACATAAGCGACCATGCATTTGATTACAGCCGAGTCTCACAAGTCAGTGTAACAATTACGTAACACTCTACAGATATTACACGTTAGACAGATAGAGCATGGTGTTTTAGTAAGTCTACGTTACTGCTGACGTCAGCCCGTCACATCAAACATCTCTAAGGCAGAGATGGAGGCAGAGTATTGTCATCTTAACCAATGAAAATAGTAATTTGTTCGGGGTTCCGTCTGCGGGACTATTTAACATACTACATATAATAGTGTAAAATTGAAATGAAAAAATTATGCTATTATTTCAGTGTTATATATTCACGCGTGCTTTCATTGAAACTCGAATGACTATTAACATTTGTCACGTGATTTCCAATATGACGTAATTTTATACTTGTTTTTGTGACGCTTGACATTCCGCTTCAGCTAATGTTATGTTTGGTTAGAAAACGGTCGCTACTATAACTTTGATTTTTGAAGTGTTGTTTGCGTCTATTTTAATGACAGCGACCACATACATAATCACAAACACAGTATTTATCGGAAAATCCTTTGAATTTTAATGATGAGTGATGACTAACTTCATTTCCAATTGTCATTTTGCTATAAATCATTGGTGGTCAAACAAATATCCTTATTGGTCAAACAAATACTATTGGAGGTCAAACAAACATCATTGATGGTCAAGCAAATATAATTATTGGTCAAACAAATATTATTGATGGTCAAACAAATATCATTGATGGTCAAACAAACATCATTGGTGGTCAAACAAACATCATTGGTGGTCAAACAAACATCATTGGTGGTCAAACAAATATCATGGTGGTCAAACAAACATCATTGGTGGTCAAACAAACATCATTGGAGGTCAGACAAATAATATTGGTGGTCAAATAAACATCATTGGAGGTCAGACAAATAATATTGGTGGTCAAACAAACATGATTGGTGGTCAGACAAATAATATTGGAGGTCAATCAAACATCATTGTTGGTCAAACAAACATCATTGTTGGTCAAACAAACATCATTGTTGGTCAAACAAACATCATTGGTGGTCAAACAAACATCGTTGATGGTCAAACAAATAGTATTGCTGAAAAATTTAAAATCATTGTTTGGTTGATTGGTGGGAGAACATGCACCTTCATGTTAAGATATGACAAACGAGAGTACGAACATTTATAGTGCTATCCACTGGTGTTATATATCAGTAATACAACACATTACATATGGTATTGAGACATCTCGACCCAACACATGGCAATGTACATCCCCACCCGACACATGGCAATGTACATCTCGACCCGACACATGACAATGTACATCTCGACCCGACACATGACAATGTACATCTCGACCCGACACATGGCAATGTACATCTCGACCCGACACATGGCAATGCAACATCTCGACCCGACACATAGCAATGAAACATCTCGACCTGACTCATGGTATTGAGACATCTCGACCTGACTCATGGTATTGAGACATCTCCACCCGACACATGGCTATGAGACATCTCGCCTCGACACGTTGGATTGAGACATCTCGACCCGACACATGTTAATGAGACATCTCGCCTCGACATGTTGGATTGATAATTCTCGACCCGACACATGTTAATGAGACATCTCGAGTCGACATGTGTCAAAGTACCAATACCACTCGCAAGGCGAGACAAACACAACACACTAGAATTTTTTTTTATATTCACTAAATTAAGTTTATTACGTAATGACTACAATATTACTTGTCGTCATACCATTCACCAGTGAGACACCGACAACACGGGGAGACATATTGTCAGCTTTATTTAATTACAGAGCAGTATCGTACATCTAACATCCGGTTTCAATCCAGCATGCTCACATAATTTGTCAGGAACGGAAGTGGGTGGACTGAAAAATCGTTCCGGAGGTATTCGATCGTGTAAACTTTACACATTCGATAACGAATGTCAGTCACACTGTGAGCAATGTTCATTTGGTGTCATGAGTTGGGGTCGCGCAATGCACACTGGGATTGGGAAACACATATCGGTCTCTAAGTGTGAAACACTTAGCAACAGTGATCTCTCGGTGTGGAATTTACTTAAAGTCGAAGTTCAAAAACCGGTCATCTTCATCTCACCGTCTCTAGGCCCGTCAAACAAGGACAGTGACACGTTCGAATAGAATACTGTCAACCTGGGCGTTACGTTCTTGTTTAAACCGGAAGTGGTCGTTTGTTAACACGAACAACAGGCATGTTTTTATTAACAGCTCAGACCGATAAAAAATACCGAATACTGACTTTTCAGGATTTAAAACACAAGATTAATAAGTCTAGTACAACTACTATATTAAAATGTCTCAAAAACACATAATTCTGTTATGCGACTACCAAGATATGGTGTCTATTTTATCCACCGATGTATCGGCTATTTTTAGTTTTACAAAGGTTTACAGTATCTCGTGCTAAACGGACGTGTAACCCGTACACTGTATTGGCTACAAATCGATCACTCAGTCATAGTTTGACAAAGGGACCAGCCGATTTTGAAGCATTGTGACACGTATAATACGTACATTGTTTGTGTATAAAGTAAAACGTTTATATAGCACATTTCCAAACTGATGAATCTTATTGAACATTAAAATCCGTCACTTACACTGTACATGGGGATAATAAATATCTGGTCACAAAGATCCTGTATCAGGTCATATAAATCTTGTAATCCGGTATTTATAAGATCATGTACTGACATTGTATCAGGCTATAGTGAAAATCCTGTATTAATTGCATAAGGTGCTTCTTTACTTTGTATCATTCATACCGACATCAATTCAGCGATACAATTCAGACCGGTATCTGTATACCAATACATGTAATTCCGACCGAGAGCTGTATACCATTAGTTCAGAATGGTTTATGCAAACCGATAATTAATATCAGCATCTGTAAACCATTAATTCAGATTAACATCTATATACCGGTAAGCCAGACAGGTATATGTATACCGATAATTCAGACCGGTACCTGTATACCGATAATTCAGACCGGTATATGTATATCGAAAATTCAGACCTGTGTCTCATTTCTCTATACCGATAGCTCAGAAAAGTATCTGTATACCGAAATAATTCAGAGCAGCATCTGCATACCGATAGTTCAGACCGGTGTATCATTTCTTTATACTGATAATTTAGACTGGTATCCGTATACCGATAATTCAGACCGGTAATTGTATACCGAAAATTGAGACAGGCATCTTTATACCAATAGGCTATCTTTAGAAACCAATAACAAACACACCATTTTCTATGATCTTTATAGATTTTAATTTATCTCTGGTAAATATAGCTTTATAGCATGCCAACCGCGGAGCACGATGAATGGTGAGGTTTGGCTCGGAAATTCTTTAAACACAATCAAACATACGACGTATAGCTGCTGATATGAAAGCTAAATACACAAAAACGTCGAAACAGAAAGTAATTCTTAATCGGATTTGCGTGTAAACCCTACATTTCTTCTCTACATGAAAGAAAACCGAAGCTTTGCCTACAGCAGCGGCAAAGCAAAATCATGATTGTATAAAAAATCGCATTGATTTCTGTTGAAGATAAATGTGTATGCAGAAACCATTTTTGAAAGAGCACTGTCAACTTCATCAACAAACTTCTGAAATTCTAAATAAATGGCAAGTTACATTGTTCTTATCGATTTATTCGTTTAACATTTCTAATTTTTCCAAACCTTTTCATATTTTCATTTTTAAACATAAAGTAAAGCAAGAGGAAATTCAACAGGAGTCAAAGAATGAAAGTCAGGATACGGACGAGCTCAAAATTCAAACTGACCAATCCATGACCAGTAGATCTATCTGGGTCGGCTGGGGAGGGCCCCATCGAAGTCTGATTCAACTGTGTCCATAGAAACGTCGGCGTTATGAATGATATTTCTTTTGATCCGAGCCGACGAGTAATTTCGTCTGCAGGCTAGCGGTATTGGCGTTTGGTCTCTTATTCTCGTATATCAGTACAGTGTGTATATTGTGGACCATACATATCACTCATCGTCAATCATACAGAAAACCGTCTTCGGTTGGGATGCTTCCTTGAATCTATTCGTAAATAGGATGATACACACAAAGAAACAATCTCGGACCATAAAATACCATCATTTATGCAGTTTTGGTGGAAAATCAGAAAAATTCAGTATTCCAAATTTAAAAAACGAACCGTTTTAAGGACATGAAATCAATTTCTTCTGAGCAATATTTATCTAAAATGTGATGAACTGACAATACAAGGAGAGAGCTTGTATAGGCTATGCCTGTTGCCCAATTCCGATTGTACTTAAGATCTGTACAATGAAACATTGCGACAATCAAAGATATTACGAAGTCCTGGCAAAAAAACCAAAAGAAAATATTGTCGCATATATAAATTTCAAGTAATTCGTATCCTACAAACATGCGTTTGTAAGGATCCAGTGTTAAATGGGCTTTTACCATTGATATCACTTCTTTGACTCACAGCTATACATTGTATATACATTAAAATCAGTCGTTTACTCCAGGATTAAACGGGTATCCTGCAGCCCAAAGAATCTCTGATCATCTCACAACGACCTGCAGTAGTTTGGTGAAAATCAACGGGGTAGCGATGAGCAAGGTCCGGGGCTGGAAGACTTTGCCGTTGCAAGTGAAACGGAGGTACTTCCGTATGCCGACTTCATGATGTTTATGTATTTAGTAAACGCCCTTCAGATCGGCTGACGTTAACCACGTTCCTTACCCAACGGAGGCGATAATGCCGTGCTGGGTCTCCATACAGAAACATTCTAGAGTACAAGCTGGGGGTACATTGTAATTTACAAAGCATGGCCATTACTTTCTCCGTCAAGGCTAGAGTCTCTTCTGGATCCCTGGAAGAGAACGAAAATTGGCTCCGCCGAAAGAGGGGATCTGTAACAACTGGAATCCAAACACTTCGACACTGCTGACAACACCCATCTGTCTTGAGTAATTTCTCTTCATTGAGGGAGGAAAAAAGCATGACGACCGCCTACCGAAAATCCAGTAAAAGGGGACATCTAGGCTTTCCAAAACAGAAAGACCTCGGCCCGATCCGTGAATCTGCTCGACCATTGAATACTGGAAGTGGAATGGATGGGAGAAACGAATCAGGAACTCGAATGCCCCTTAAAAGAAGGTTACTTACCGTTATTACCCTTCTTCTACACCTTAGACTTAGACTTAGTCCCTGCAGAACGCTGTTTGGTGTTAAGTCTAGCCTTCTTCTCGGCAGCCCCAGAATCATGTAAAGAACAAGGACCACTAGTGCAGGGGTTCTTGTACGGAACACCCAAAGTATCCTCCTTTGGGTCCAGTAAATGGTACCGTGAAGAGGCACAATTGGTACGGCTCGTCTACCTACATGTAGGCAAGGACAAAGAACTGTCGAGCGAGCATCACATCGGACAGTAAAGGGCACCGATGTACCGCGACTGTCGGCAACGAGGGATTTAGGCAAGACGTATACATCTGGCATTCATGTCATGGAACACCACCTGGTCGAAGGTCTTCCCAGAGCCAGTTCCTTAAATCGACATAAGTCGGTTGATAAGTAAGCTTCCCATCGTCAATGGCATAATCGGATTTAACCTTCGATACACCTGTTGCAGCTCGGGAAAACCAGGAACGCGAGTAGAAGAATATTTCTTCTCTACTACACGAGCTTGGGCTGCGGCCAGAGCAGAAGACACAATAGTGCTCTAAGCCGGAGTCCTGTCATTGCTAGGAGTAAAGGGGAGCCGCCGGGTGTCTGTCACAGGGACGGTGATACGAGAGTCAAAACTTAGCACATGATAAATGCAAACATCAAATGGGACAAATTTGCAGTGAATTAATTTAGGACAATAGATGCGTAAATTCAAACGATACCGCCCTGTAGAATGGAAAATCCGAGGAAGAGATGTCACAGCACAGATCTTCAGTTCAGCGCCATGGACAAAGAAGGGAATAGTACTACGTCATGCTTGAGCACGCGGTCAGGGCAGAGGGGTCTCACAAGAGAGGTTTTGGGATCTCTTTCTTTTATATTAAATACAAATGAATTGGAGTAGCGGAAATATATGCATTCTACGACGAAGGCCAGATAGTATACGTGTAATTTGCTTACATATTATATGACAATGCTGTATTTTTACTTCCATCGTTTTCGGGGCCTTTCGTGTCTCATTAGATCCTTACAGTATACTTCGTACTATCGAATTTTCAAACTTAAGGACTTATAAAAGTCGGTACTATATAAAACCTTAAACAATTCATGTTTAAAATTGAAAATCGTAATAGTCAAACTAAATAGCAATATTCTTTGATGAGTAATTCGATTGACTTTTTCCAAGTAATTGTAAAACATCTGTACAACATCAATTCGACGATCATATGGACATTATCTATAGTAATACTAGTACTACAGCAGAATGTAACGGACAGCTGGCAATCTATAACCACTTAATTACACATTGGCTCAATTTATTTTGAATTAAATCCTAAAATTGAATACTAAATATTCATGAGTAAATTTTGAAACGATCGCCATATTGAACACAGTTATGATATATTCAATGATTCTTGTGTCGATTACTCCTTATCCGATCCTAGATGTACTCTCCACGGTTGTCAGGGCATCTGCACGTTGGGAGAGAAGGGTGGGGGTAATGGATGTACAAATGTAGATAAAGAGCAAATGGACGGCGAGTCACTGAGAACACTGCCACGTCGTGGATAACATCGTTACACTGAGCCCTGGATTGAAAGGGTCATTGATGACGACCAGCTAATTCAAAGACTGCGTAAGGACGGTGTCGTTGTAGCTATTTAGGATATGTACTAACAAAAGAGCAGTTCATTTAAACATTATTTCTATATATGTATCTGGTTATTTTGAAGAAAACAATAAGTCAACATGACTGCATGTGTTACGATTCAAGGGAGGCAACCCTCACGTTCGATAAATTCTTTTCACGAATCGATTTTCGAGTTATCTCGCATCCTAGGCCTGGCGGGACGAAATGGCACGTGTCGATTGCCGGAGTGTATTTTAGTACGCTGGCGTTCATGTTAAAGATCGCCGTTTTAGAGAATGAAATTAACGAGTCGGTGTGTAAGCTGGCCCTCGATAAAACATAAAACTGGGTTGTTATGAGTGATATATATGTAATCAGAGAGGTTATTTTAGTGTATGTTCTGTCAGCAGCTTAGCTACCTCTTGCTCGGAGTGGATTAATTTAGGAGCGGGTCCTGGGCAAGGCCTTCGAACGGAGACAATGGGGTGCCATAAGCAGTGTTTTTGTTTTGTTTTTCTGTTTGAAAAAATTGTGACTTTACCTGTATACCAGGGTATAGGCAGCTATATGCGCCTGATTGTACCCGAGTCTGTGTAGGTCTGTACCCCAATCGCGCGAACAAAAATCATTGGCGGGTTAAGGGGGATCCTTGGGGGGATCCTTGGTGTCTTGATTTCAACTCTTTTTGCGGGGATAAAGCTTTCGTGGTCTTCGCCCAAAATAATCCTACAGGTTCTTCGCTCTTGGACCCTGCGTCATGATCCTTGAACCTCCTTTTCACCCGATTATCCGTCTGTTAATGCCATTACAATGATGTTTTTGTCAGAACCCGATACTGACTATTCAATCGGCCAGAATAACTGTATACATAATACCGGGTTCCAAATAATTAGCATGGTCCGCAGATAAGCAAATATTTACTCATTTAGAGGAACGTCAAAGAAAGAATCTAAATATGTATTTTTTTGACAATATGGCAAAATATCCGGTAACAAAGGCACGGCAACACAGATAAAATATTGTACTGCAAATAAATCGCGTGTGTTACGTCATAAAATGACGTGTACCTTAACTGGTTGTTACAGTGACATACCTGGTATTCTACTCCTGATTTTCCGTCCAAAGAACTATAATCTTTCTCTGGATTTCTCTGGCTGAAGCACTGTATATATATTTAAATGACATCACGCGACACATATATCAGGGTTGTAACTAGCATGTATATAACGTACAAACCGTTTTCCGTTACAGACGTGTCAGAAAATACGTGAATCGTTCACCAGGAAGCTTGTCATACGTCACGAACGCTTATCGCGTACGTCATTTCTCCTGTATACATTTCTTTTGGAGACTGTCGTAAATTTCAGTCCGTAAAACGTCATAGAATTGTCAGTTCAGACGTCAAGTGATTCACAAAATATGTAAGCATATATCATTAAGATTTTCCAATAGTTTTTCTTACACAATACATCAAGGTAAACATGAGTATACATAGAATACAACACACAGGTAAGCAGTAAAACTACTGTTCATAACGTGAAACTGCAGTAAAATAGAAATTCCTTACTCCGGATTCCCTATTTCTGGTTACCAATTTTTATGGCACTTAAGGTTAGAAAAATAACTCATCTTTTTAGACAAACCCATGACACAATAAGATGTTTTAGTTGTTTCTAGTAGTTTTTCTGAAGAAAAGAAAATGTCCAAACTAACAAGGTCCTATTGTACCCGTAAATACATTACCTCAATCAAAAGTTATCTTCCTAGACGGTTCAGACGATACAGAACTAGCTTTCTCATTATTAAGATTTTACCTATTGTTATTTGACATTGCGACGTGTACGTAATAGAACGAGTACTTACGTTGGGGGTTCAGGCGGTGATGCGACAGCTGTGGACATTCGCCTAAAAAACAAGAAAATAACATAAATAAAAACTTAAAAAATAAAAAAATATATACGTACGTGTGTGTGTAAGTTTGATGAATTCGCCTGCTCATGAGTCAAACAACATATTTATATAATTCTCGGAATGGGTGTTCTTTCGAACGCATGCTTTGAAAAAAAACGTCAAATGACAGTGAACGTTGACTTTGCCTTTTATCCTGCGCACTCAGTTGGTCTTCGACTGATACAGGTACATGTAGGGCATTGTCTAAAGTCACTCCAAGATCCTTCCCATGGCATACATGTACCTGCTAACGCCTCATCATAAAAGTAATACGCTTTGTCTCTCAGTGTAAACCGAAGTATATGGATTTTCACTTTTTTAGGAGAATCTCAGTCTCAAAAACGTCAATATCCAAAGCGTCATTATTCGAGACGTTTCTCTCCGAAACATATATCACTGGAACCTCACTCCCGGGAACTCCATTCGCCGGTATCCGGACTCTCTCACCGACTCCATACCCACTGTGTACATATACATGTTTACAACACCAGAGGTCAGGTCAAGACACCCAAGGTCAAGACACCCAAGGTCAAGACACCCACTTATGCAATATTTGAGATCTGGCAAACGAAAAATAAAACTCAATTTACAAAATTTATTCTGATGTTTGATGTTCAGATAACGTGACAACGACTTTACATCGGGATAATTTCAAATCTGCAGCTCCCCCCTGCAGATCGTAGATGTGCTCCTCTATCCATTCCGAATCGGGATTCTACTTGATGAATCCTAACAGAGAAAAACTGTAATACACTTTAAGCTTCATTTTCTTTTCTTAACTTAAAGTTTGGATAATTTACTTAGTCCAAGTTGTGACGTATGGTGACCCCATAAGATGACCAAATGGAATGAAGAGTGACATTTGATGCATATGGAAAAAATATTGACACATAATCAAAGTGCTAGTTCCGGTGTATTCCGGTTCCACAATTAGTATCCTCCACCCCAGGGACATGGCAACAAATTAAACAAAGTATATATCTTGTTGTGTAGAGATTAATATCAGATATTTCCCAGACTTATATTATCACACGTTAAATGAATCTAAAAGTGGTCTCTTCCTAATTGTCTCGCTGCAAAAATCTCTCATCTTGTTGGAAAAAAAATGCCTGGTATCATAAGATAGACGGACACTTTTCTGTTTACGGTATAGCATTCCTCTGACGCAGACATGAACTCCGTTTGTTTGTCGGATTCTCTCAGTTAATTGTGGCACGTTTGACATATTCATGCGGTCGACGTCACCAACAGACGTCATTTTTCACGGCTACATGCTGACGAAATACTGGTAACTGAGAGGTACAACAACAGGTAAGTATTGATATCACACAGGTAACTTAGAGTTACAACAACAGGTAAGTATTGATATCACTCAGGTAACTGAGAAACACAACAACAGGTGAGTATTGATATCACAAAGGTAACTGAGAGGTACAACAACAGGTAAGTATTGATATCACTCAGGTAACTGAGAGGTACAACAACAGGTGAGTATTGATATCACAAAGGTAACTGAGAGGTACAACAACAGGTAAGTATTGATATCACACAGGTAACTGAGAGGTACAACAACAGGTAAGTATTGATATCACTCAGGTAACTGAGAGGTACAACAACAGGTAAGTATTGATATCACTCAGGTAACTGAGAGATACAACAACAGGTAAGTATTGATATCACTCAGGTAACTGAGAAACACAACAACAGGTAAGTATCATTCAGGTAACTGAGAAACACAACAACAGGTAAGTATCATTCAGGTAACTTAGAAACACAACAACAGGTAAGTATCATTCAGGTAACTTA
>JAUMHH010017074.1:0-10853 GCA_032359455.1 Chlamys rubida | reverse complement strand
AGTGGATGTAATATTGGATAGGATAAGAATTGGTATAGCTATAAATAACTGTAAATAGCCTATATTTTTAACTCCATGTAACCGGAACTGCAACTGCAACAGCGGTAAAGCAATAAATGCATAAAGTAACAGGCAACAACACTAGCTTTACCAGCTACCAAGAGTTGCGGAATCGTAAGTAAATCGTAAGTAAAAATGTAATTTCTCCATCATGGCTGTGACACTGGACGTCCTGCCGTAATCGTTATACACAAATCGAGCAGCTCGTCGCTGACTTCGCAGTTTAGATGTTCATCCTCATCAAGGGTGCACTGAAACTCCTTTCTGTCAAAGGATAAAAAATCCTCATAACTATTCACATGCATTTATATATTGATGCACAAATTAATAAGAAAGACCATCAAATAAGTCTTCCTTGGAAAATAACCTTAGAAATGATAAATTTGCACTGACTGAATCAGATCAACTGTTTTGGGGAATAAACATATTTGTTTACAATTTGATATACCACAACAAAATGCTTAGTCACAGTAAAACCATGTACAGATAAGTGTTAGTATAATTTTAGCCTCACCAGTTCACCCAAGTTTGTTTCACCTAAATATAAATACATGATTTAAGTTGCCAATATTAATTCAAATTTATACAATGATTGAATGTTTCATGAACAATTGTGTTCTTGGGAGAATTTCAGGTGTATATACTATTTGCAGATCTGATCGACCATGTACGAGCCTTCCAAGACCAACGTAAACTTCAAATGAGACTGTATTAGCCATAAACAACTAAACAGATCTCAAGAAGTTTCACTCTGAAAATATTTTTAGGATGAAACATTCCTACCTGGAAACGATCTGGGCGAACATGATTTAGGGCGAGATGACATGACATCATTTCAGCATTCTAGTGCATCCTCTTCCATAAAAGGATGTATCACACCTGGTTTCCATGGTGGCGCATTGTACAGAAATAATATAGACGAAAGTTTTATGATTGTTACCATGATTAATTACAGTAGGAATTTATTAGGAATGATGCCTGGAGATGTGGACATTCTACATTTTTGTCTACATACATCATAAAATGCAATACATATTACAGCTAAAATGGTAACTGTAGATACAGCAGGTGATTAAATTTCAATTGAAGATCATCCTAATGTTCAGTGTAGACAAACTATTCCAAATAGAGGTAAGATGATATCCAGCAATGAGGGAGTCCATTCAAGACAGAAAATCTACATATATTATGTATGTTCTTACTTCAACCACGTTTATTACTGTGTTTTTTTTTAAATCTGTTAACTCACAGGGACTAGCCTCGTCTGTCAATACACCTATAATATTGGTGTGGACAGACGAGGCTAGTACCTGTTGTTCACTCACTACAGATTTATAAAACATGTACTGTCTTTTGTAGCAATATATTTTTTAAAGACTACTTTTGGTTCTGTTCAATGTTGTGATGAAAAAATTTGCTCATTAATCCGAAAAAATATTGCAATACTTACCCATCACTTGAATTGAAATTTTCTCTAATTATCCAGTAATACATGTACTGTTTTTGAGCAATCGATTCACCACAATGATACACATTGTTATTTGAAATCCACTGCCGAGTGATGTAAAATTAAAAATTGATAAAGAAAGGCATACCCAAATGGTATGTATGACGTAAACCACTTGCATTCATATAGGGATTGAACGGCGTTTTTAAACATTTTCATACTGGTAATGAACGCAAATCGGTTACATCCATAATGTATGAATTAAGCCCGCTAGGGCTTCATGTTTAATATGGATGTAACTAATTTCGGTTCATACCGGCATGGACATTTTAAAAAATGCTGTTCAATCCATATATTAACATTGTTACTATTTAACAAATGTTTGAGTTTATTTATTTGTTCTTAAATGATTTATTTATTTACTGTGTTTTGTTTATGCGTCGTCCTTTAAACGACATTGGCGGAACAGCCCTATTTTAATCAAATTGGCGCCAATAATTAACCATAGTCATTTGAGTATTTGACGTAGGGGCATTCTCCATGTTAACCGAAGCGAAGCAAATAGACTCTCATTTAACAAGCTAGGTTAATCCATGATGTCATAAGTAAACCATGTGATTCGTCACAAGAGATTTTGCTTTCATACTCAAATGAAATGCATTCTGCTGGTAATGTTCATATAGTGGGTTGCAACGCAAATGTGAATATAGTGCTTTCAACAGAACTTCAATTTGTTTGGTTCATAAAGTGATGATGCTACACATATGGGTATACATATACCATTTGAGAGCTGGAGATTGGAGTCATTCATAGTAGATATCAAGGAACTAAGTTTTATGCATGTTTTAATGCACAATAATGTGATTGTTTATATGTAGTGTTTGGGTTCTAATCCTTAACCCATAATACAGAGGAGAAAATAGCTTTTGACTCTGATGATGAATACACGTATGAGGAAGTACCAGTGGACGAAGACTTTCTAGCAGCTGGTAAGATACTTACAAAATTAACAGTAGGTAATGAAGTATTTAGACATAGAAAACATTTAAATGGCAACTTGTAAAATGACTACTGAAGGTTAGTTTAATGTCCTGTGAAGGTTGTATTTTCCATGTTTACTGTTAGTCAATATGAAGTACTGTTTAGTGAGTTGCGAGGAAGCAGGGTACACTGGGATTTGACAGGATTCAGTTCCCTTCCCCTGAAAAGGAAGCATACAAAAAAGTAAAAAACATAAACTTTTTTTTTTTTTAATAATAATTAAATGTAACACAGATCAAGTTTCTGATTTGTTAAACTTTGCCCAAATTAGTTTATAGATAATAGTATTATACCTTATTTGAACAAAGTTTACATATTATATGTTCGGTCATTTTTACTTTGTTTGAAAACATAAAATGGGGGATATAGTGGACTTTTTTCTGGAATACTTTTAAAATTATTGTTGTATTTGATATCAGTTTTTCTGTTTTTATAATGGAAATTATTTGAATGATAAATATTAAATTAAAACATAATTATTATGACTCAAAACTTTATCAAAATAAAAATAAAAATGGAACTCTAAAATTTATATTTTGGATGACACCAGTAAATATGTCAGTAAGTGTTTGCTTTTACCCTTCATCTAAAGTTTTTAGGATTAAATTGTTTTCATACAAACTATTAGCTGTCACTCAATACAAATTGCTTTTAAAAGAAAGAAGTCACCATTTTTTAGTGCATGTTTATAAAAATAATGATGATACTGGATGCAGGCATTATGCCTATGTATCCAGATCGCAAAGGTTATCGTCAGTTTATATGAAGACGTTATATTCAACAAAAAAATGTGGAGTGATCTTAAGTAGTAACGATTACATGTATGGCATATTTATGTAAATATTTAACATAAACTTCAGAAGTGAAAAAACAACATTATATTCATTGTGCTTAGAAATACAGTATAATGGGTCAATTTTGGTACTGATTTTCATGGGGCATTTTGTGTTTCAACAAAAAACAATGATGTTAATTGTTTTGTGAAAATTTCAATCATTGTCAGATCTCCATGAAGACTTGGACCTAGCAGTGCAAACAATCCAGGATGTGGAAGAGGACAAGCAGGCAGGGGTCAGTTTAACTGATGTGTCTTATATGTACATGTATCATGTTGGAACTCAATGTAATGTTTGGAAAATTGATTAACTTTACTTACATATTGCTTCATCATTTCTTTTTCTTTTGTACACATGTTATGCAGATGAAATTATTATCAGAAACTTGACATCGTAAAATTTAAATTTGAATTATTTTCTTCAAATGACTTTTTTGAACTGTCTTAAATTAAGTTTTAAACAACAAAAATAAATCAGGTATCTGCTGTAATCTACTGATGCTATTCTATCACTCAAATAGTTGATTTTTTTCCATAGATCAAGAAAGATTCTGCCCCTCGTGCCTCTGTCACCAAACGAGAAGAGGTGGTGGATGACTATGTGCGGAATTTCTTGGTACGAATGGGAATGAACAGGACACTGGATAGCTTCCAGACAGAATGGTATGACAGCTATATATCGCTTGATGTTACATTACACAAAGTGTGTAATAAGAAATTCTATTACCGTAATAAACACAAGATCTCAGATGACATTTCTGATTTAAAATAATATAGAAACAACATAATACATGTACAAAGATATTGAACAGCAAGTCATCAAATGGAATTATTGAACAAGACCTTCATAAGCATTTTGGTTTGTAGACATATATGATTATTTGTGTGTTACCTCCCTTGAACAGGTATGAGCTTCAGCAGAGAGGACTGTTACATGAGGAGGATGTTGGTGTGGTACCCGACATTTATCTTCGTAACCAGGACCTGGACAACGAAGTCAAGTTCCTTAAACAGGAGGTCACCAAGTACAGAGAAGCTGCCATGTAGGTACCTCCAAAACAAGTTCAAGGGTTAATTTGAAATCCTCACTTTGCTTGTGATTGAAAGCTTACACAATACAAATTAACGATGCTATTTTATGATTTGCAATGCTTGTTGAATAATCTGTTCATGATGTGTATGTTTTGCTAGGAAAGCCAAGGAAACCTATGTGAAGCTGAGGAAGGAGAGAGACTACCATAGAATGCACCACAAGCGAGTTGTGCAGGAGAAAAACAAGCTCATTACTGATGTTAAAAGGTATAGTGACAAAAACCAGTAAATCATTTTACAGTAAGGTGAATCACTTGCCTATAGCAATACAACAATTTACAGGTTTTGTAACCTATAGATAGATAAAAAAACACAACTGAAATGAAGCAGACAACAACAAAGGCACATAAGCCTAGTACATGTAGTAATCTTTACTGTTGTGTTATTCTATTTTGGTGTAATAAGACATATTTATTGTCTTTTTGGTAGGGAAACAGGATTCTTTTTTCCTCTAGATAAATCACATTTTTAGCTTGGCACCTCTGTGAAATATGAAATATGATTAATGTCTCAGGGAAACAAGAATCATGATTTGTTCTCACAAAAGCAAGAAGGGATAAGTTGGGGCATTTGATATACTCCATTCTGTTTTTTCATATAATCTTTAAATTCCTCCTTAGATTTTCTAACAAATGTACAGTATTGAAGGTGTTCGAGGCTTTGGATACAGATTTTATCAGGATGATACAGATTTTATCAGGATGATACAGGGCACGGATGGATTTACTTGTTTTAGTTAGGAGGGATATTTAACTCATCTGTAAGTTTGACACATCAAGGTCAAATACTATTTGTAGTACATAAAGCATGGTCCGGTTGATCTGTTTGGAAAAGTATTTTACAACACATGTACAGTTGGGTTCAATTTACATAACAAATTAAACTGTATTTACAGATTGAAGCGTCACTATGCCCAGTACGAGCCAACACTGCAGCAGCTGAAGAAGAAGTATGAGGTTGCCATGAAGGAGAAGATGTTGTCTAAGCTGGAGAAGGATAGAGCTGTGGGCCAGGTCACAGGATTACAGAGCACACTTAAGTCCATGGAGTCTTTTAAAGGTGGCTCAGCCAAGCAAAGCAATGGTACTAACAACACAGCCCTCTATTTCCTACACAACTGGTGTTTAATGTTTTGATGCAGTGTTCTCCCCTTACAGCCTTTCTCCAACTCCACCCCCAACCCACAAATCCCACCACCACCTCCACTACCAAAGTCACTTTGTACAGAAGAAATTTGAATATTATCATTGAAAAAATTGTTTTCATTTTTCCATACCTTGGTATTATATCTAAATATGGAAAAAAATAAATAAATTCAGAATTTTTAAATTTGTCATGTATGAGGTCAGAGGATGTGAAATTTGGGGTAATGGAACAGGCGTTCACCAATTTAATGTTCTGAACTGCATACATTCTAAACCAAGAAAAGAATCTCCCTTTTCCCACATCTACTTTAATTTTCCTCTTACAAATTGTCTGATAAGGACTAATGTATTTGATTAAAAGATTTATAATTTATATAATAGCATACTCTGACAGCTCACTGCATGAATGTTAGATATCCTCCGAATATGAAATATCATGTCACCCGCATTAAAACTCAATAATAATCTGGCTAAAAGTATAAGAGGGGCATTACGAAATGTTGGATGAAAGAATTGGGATGAGATTTTTGAAGGGATGTAGTTTATATAGAAGAAAATGAATTTAATGCCCCTAGAAATGACATATGGGTTGTCTTTATACACGTATAAGGTACAGACATATTGCAGGATAAATACGTACTGTGGATTTAAATCATATCCAACACAACAGGTTTAGGAGATGCAAGTTGAGGTCAGGATTGGTATAAAATTCTTATTCATGTCATTAGCTAAAGTGTCACCATCTTTGTTTATCACCAACACTTTGTAGGTTTTACTTTGACTATAACATGTTTCATAGATTTGTTGTAAAAGTTCAACCATTTAATAGCTTTCACATTGTCAACTCAAGATCTTGGTTTCTGCCTTTTTAGAACAACCAGTATAGAAATTCTTCATTGTCAATGTTTTTACACATTTTCTTGCATTTGATATGATATTCAGCTAAAAGTTGCCCCTGAAATGTTCATCAAAAATCCTTAATTTGGATACTGTAAAATCATTGTACAAATCCTGTGTACCCATATGAAATTACAATATTAACCCTAGCAGGAATACCAATTATATGGTGTTAAGTATTAAGTAAATTTTACTTTTTTGATGATGTAGGTAAGATGGGGTCTGGAGAACGACGTAACTGGCATGTTGACGCTGAGGGGCGTGGCCCCACACAGAAAGCCCTGGCCCAGGAGCACAGTCGCACATCACTGCCGGATGTTCAGAATCTTCCTGAGGATTTCAAGCGTCATCCAGATGTATGTTCCTCAGTAGTACTGCTTAACCTACATCAGCAAATATTTAGTATTTCACATCAGAACAATTATAAGTGTTGATTGTAATGGGGGCTGTTATAAAAGTCCCCAAAACATGTGCAGCAGTCACATGCTGATAATATTTTGATTATGAATTACAATCCCTCAGTCTCAAAACTGTATTATTAGCTTTTTTAACTGATGACATATAATCTGTTGGTTATTTCAGGACTCGGAGTTCCCTGCTGACACAGGTGTGAACCCCTTCCTGGCACAGATTAAGGCTCCAACTGGTCATTTGTCCAGGGCTGGAGGATTCCGACTTTCCAACACATTCCAGGCACATTCTCATCCAATCAGCGAGTATGAAAATAACACCTCCCTAAAATCAGTATTGAAGCCAGATTTACCTGTTGGTTTAGATTTATATAGAAAACAAAGATTGCCAGCTAGGTTGTTTGATATTGCATTATTGTAACATGTGATTATTAACTTGCAGACTTTGCACATGACCAGGCTTTGGTATCCATATATTAATTGCTAAAAAGCATTTGAAAATATGAACATGTGAAAATCTTGACACAAAAGAAATATATATTTCAGCATGCAACGTTAAACATTGCCAATGTAAAAAATTATGCACCTTAAATAGTGTGAAGAGTTGAAATCGTAAAAACATGCAAAATTTTCCAGTACGATGTGAATCAATTTTTTGGTACAAAACTTTAAGTGGAAAGTTATATAATACATGTGTTGCTGCCCACAGTGTTGCCCTACACCCAAGGAAACAGATTCTGGCCACCAGTAGTGATGACCATACATGGAAGATGTGGGCAGTACCGAGCGGTGACATCATCATGACAGGAGAGGGCCACACAGACTGGGTGTCAGGCTGTGATTTCCACCCATCGTAAGTTGTGTAGTTTTCCTTTTAATTGGTAAATGAATAAAAGGATGGGTGCCATAATTTCATATCATATCACGACATCATAACCCCAAGGTCTGTACATAGCCACCAGAAGGCTCAACTTGGCACTCTTCCTTTGTGGTGAAATGAAAGAGGTGTAGTTCCAGATGGCTATTTCAAATTCGATCATGTTCATTGAAAGGATTGGAAAAAAAATATATAGGGATTTCATTAGCTACCCAATTGAAAGATATTGAAATATTATTGTATATTTTAACTTTAATTTGTCGTTTTTCTCCTGTTTATAGGGGATCTAAACTAGCCACCTCCAGTGGTGATTCTACAGTAAAAATCTGGGACTTCTCCAAGGCTGAATGTGTACATACCTTCACAGATCATACACATGCAGGTATATATTAAACCTGATTTTTTTTTATATTTAGGTTACAAATCATTGTTATTCAAGTAGAGAGCAGATGTAGGTCAAATTAAATTTTCTTTAATGAAGATATTTTGCAATTTCTATATCACAGCATTGGAATGTTCTGATTTTGTGATGTTATGTCATTGTTGTCCCGTTGACATCAAACATGTGTAATGGGGTGTAAAAATTATTTTTTTTGCACCCTTTCTTACACTGGACAGTTCTGTCATATACTCACAGGAATATATGAGCGAAAAATGTGTTGTTTGCTGAAGATTAATTTAGTCTTCATTTTAAAATTATGGGATATACCAAATTGATATAAATGAATGTTACACTGGCTAAGTATACTTGTATTTTTTTACCTTTTTACAGTGTAGATATATTTATGGCACACTCCCACACTGGCACAGCTGATATTTCTACCTGTACTTTTGAATTGTTTATGATGCTGAGGTGTTCTTAGTAGAGACTTGTTATATATTCCTGTTTTTACCTATTTACAGTGTAGGTATATTTATATTTACACCTGATATTTCTACCTGTACTTTTGAATTGTTTATGATGCTGAGGTGTTCTTGGTAGATACTTGTTATACCTTCCTGTGTTTTACCTAACTACAGTGTGGAGATGTTCGTGGTAGAGAATTGTTATACCTTCCTGTGTTTTACCTAACTACAGTGTGGGGATGTTCGTGGTAGAGAATTGTTATACCTTCCTGTGTTTTACCTAACTACAGTGTGGGGATGTTCGTGGTAGAGACTTGTTATACCTTCCTGTGTTTTACCTAACTACAGTGTGGGGATGTTCGTGGCATACCTGTGGGGACTTCCTCGCCTCCTGTTCTATGGACAACACATCCAAAGTGTGGGATCTTAACAGCCTGAGGTGTCGTTTCACCATGCGGGGCCACGCTGACTCAGTCAATAGTATAGAATTCCTTCCCTACTCCAACACACTACTCACATGTTCTGCTGACAAAACTATATCTCTGTGGGACGCAAGAACGGTAAGTCGTAGAAACCAAGTCATATTTCATCTGCACTGAAAAATAGTAAGCTTTGAAAAGAAGGAAAAATGTTTTTTTTAAAAGAAATCAGTTCAAAGGTCATGCATTCACTGATTCAGTTATTTCTAAAAAAAAAGATCATTTTATAAGAAATGTTAAATCAGAAGAGATATTTGACAGTATTCCAACCACTTTGCACTGTATACGTAGAAGGTGATGTTATTTGACTTTAGGCATAAGATGGATAAAAAAAATAAGAGACACACGTGTCTGCAGTATTTATCAATATGTTTTGCTACATTTGTATCTAGGTTGCGAACACCGGTACAAGAAGCAACTTGCTTTTGATCCCTAAACAGTATTTAAGAAAATTGCTGTTTCAAATATGCACATATTTGTTCAGATATTGAGGTGTCCCTTATGTTCAAGATATTGTTTGACTGATTCTACAATTTCATTTATTAATTGTTTAATTGCAATTTTAAAATGAAGATAGAAGTAACATATGTTGAAGAGAAATGAAGAGAAAGTCCTGTTGATATAGTCTGCTCAATTATTGAAAAATAAGGAATATATTTTTGTTCCCCCACCACCACCACTTTTTTTTAAAAACGAGAATAGCATGATTCAAAGCATTGTCGTGATTTATCTGAGTTGATATTTAACAATGCCTGATTTCCTTTTACAGGGACTTTGTGCGCAGACATTCTACGGGCACATGCATTCTGTGAACTATGCTTCATTCAACCTCCGAGTAAGTAGCTCACTGATGTTTGTGTTGTAAAGTTACCTATATATCTATATACAATAGTTATTGAGTACAGAAATCATCATGTAGAGTGCCTGGAATTCAGACCTAATTGGCAACACAGATACATGTACCACCAAGCCTTAGGTTTGTACTGTTAGATGTGTTAAGCTTAAGTCCATGATACAAACTTTAAGATAAGTGGGATATATATTTGAGATATCTGAGTTAATTGTATTCAAGAAGTTAAAAATGATTTTGAAATAATTGTTGACACTTGAATTGTATTCTATATCGTAGAAATGAAGCTTGATGGTAGATATGTTGTTGATGAATATTCCTCCTGACTTTTACATATTAACTAACTATTAAAAAAGTATGTAAAAAAGTTTTAATGTCATCACATCGGTTATTATTAAGACAATGAATATGATACTGGTATTCTATTATGATTGTAGAGATAAGTTATTAAGATATATTAATGATTATTGATGATTTGTTGTGTTACAGGGAGATACAGTGGGTTCATGTGATTCTTATGGTATCGTAAAATTATGGGATATTCGTGCTGTTGCTCCAATGGTCAGCTTTGATACTGGACCACACCCGGCCAACAGGGTATCTTTTGACCCCTCAGGTATGTATAAGTAACTGTCCCAGTATCTTTTGACCCCTCAGGTATGTATAAGTAACTGTCTCAGCACATTGTAAAGACTGAAGTATTTTAGAGACCATATCACCTATCACATTACAACAAATGTGTTACCAGAAACAGTTGGTAAGTTATCAAGGATTAATAGAATCTTCCCCTACCTTTAGGGTGTGATAGAGAAATCTCCAACCCGAGGGGTGATATTTTTTGGTTGTCTAACCTGAGGCTCTGCCGAGGGTTAGA
>JAUMHH010017063.1:0-10853 GCA_032359455.1 Chlamys rubida | reverse complement strand
CTTGAAGGGTTCTCTTTTGGAATGAGCTCTGTGAAATTAAGGCCTTGAAGGGTTCTATGTTGTGATCAGCTCATGTAAGCAGAGTTGCCCTTTGAAGTTCATAATGAAGTATGTAAAACCCTACAATTTATGATTACACCCAGATAAAAAAAATAAGTTTGATGCAGACAACAGATGTAAGTACCTTGATAAGATGTTAATGTTTAATCATAATGCTTCCACATGAAAAGATTTGCATTAAGGTTTAAAAAGAGAGATATTTTTAAAAACTCATCGGTTTAGTTCACAAGGTATAAAGTGCCATTGTATAAAATATCTATTAGTGTATTGTGTCAATCTGTCTGTTTGTCTTCTAATTTTAACTTAAAACAGACTTTTTTTTAACTCATTCACCCTGAAATTTCATAATGAACTATTCCAACCTTTGAATTGGAAGAGTTCAAATGAGTCTTCAGAGTTGAATGAGTTAGGAACCGTGGGTTTAGAGTCATGATATTTTATATGTAAGCTTGTAGAGTTACAATACGAAAGACTTGGGGCATTATGGGTCAATTTTGGCCTCATAAAAAGCAAAAAATTTCAACTGTAATTTATTTACCAATTTCTGTTATAAATATCATATTTGTTATTTTTCTTGGTGCAGATTTTTTCCAAGACTTTCAAAAATTCACAATAGTGTTTAGTTAATTTCCTTCAAAATGGCCAATTTCCAACCAAATAGCGCACAACAGACAATATTCACACATTTCATTATGAAAATGTGGGTTTATGTCTCTCTTTGTAATGCCATATCTCCTAAACCAGTAGTCAAATGAATTTGAAATTTCATATTTGCGTACTTCATTTATTCCAGATTATGAATATAAATACTAATTCTAAATCTGCAATGAGGCCAGAAAATGCCCCTTAATGCCCCTAGTCCTTTGTTCAAATGAATTATTTTGACCTATTTCTAAGGTTACGGACCAGTTATGTTCACACCTTCAAATATGTTCTTTATAGTCAAGTTTATTGATATAAATCACCTTTATTTACGTTGAAGAAGACAGGAGTCAGATGTGTTGAACAATATATACAACCTCCTCTAAAGAAGAATGAGGCCTACAGTCGTTATATTTGCTCATAAGCTTGCTAGGATGGAAGACTATGAGCTTTGTTCAAGCAAACAAATTTGATCCACTTCCAATGTCATTTCATTCAAATGCCACTTAAAATGTGTGGTCTTCATGATTAACAATTAATACAATGTTCTCTGTTCATTATTAGTTCCATTTAAATTCAGGAAGGATGTGTAAACTTTGTTATTTTTGTAGATTGCATTCCTTAAAAAGTCTATGGACAGGCCAAGGATGAAATTTTCCAAAGCATTTGAATGGTATGTATTTTTTTTTTTTTTTTTTTAAATTTTGTAACAAATGTATTTTACAACTAATTAGTGTGAACATTTCCATACAACCTCTCAATGAATCAACTGAGAACTATAGGCGTTAAATGCAGGAGGTGCAGTAGTGATCGTTTTTGTGACTGTCTTAAAATAAATTAAGTAAATTATCGCCCGCATAAGGCTTTATATTAGATTAGAAACATCTCAGGTTTTTTCTTATTTGATTTCAGCACTGTCACTTGTGTCTGATTACAATGAATCATTGAATTAATTTATTTGATGAGATAAAAAAAGAAATTATTTGGTAAAATAAAGTGGCCCTTATTTCAGGGGAGCGACCCCTATGACACAGTCTGACCTCTCACTGGTTGCTCTTAGCATGAGGTTACCTCCCCTTGGTCGGTTTTATTGGGTAGTGAATATGTTTTATTCGTTGGATTAATGTGATTTTATTTTTGACAGTTACTGCACGCGGTGGACCCAGTATCATGAGTACGACCCATTTATTGAGCCAAGTGCAGCCCAGCCTAGCAACCCTTGGATCACAGACGACCCCACTATGTGGGAGCTCAATAAACCCTTGTAAGATACCTGTATAGTTAGCTTGTGACATGTGAATAGCGATGAAATGAAATAAGAGTAAATTGTATTATGTGTTTACTTACCACATTTGCTGTAATTAGCGCACAGGGTGCCTAAAAGGCCTTCCGTTATCACCAGACTAAAATATCTAAAGTGTAATTTATTGACTGTATGGGCCTGGTCAGCACTGAGAAGGGGACAGGGTCTATATCATTTCAATTCATCTTGGAAAAGGTTGAGGGGCACTTCTAGGGGGAGGGTAGCTGATTACAGCAAATGTGGTAATCCAAATGCTAGTTTCTGTGTTGTTTGTCATTCGTGTAGGGTTACGAGTCCCACGGAATTGCGGGTAAAGAAGTGGAGCTTCAGCTTCTATGAACTTGTCTCGGATCAGACCGGATTGTCAGAGTTTGAGAAGTATTTAGAAAAGGAATACAGTCAGGAAAATATACGCTTCTGGGATGAAGTAGAACAACTCAAGGATTGCCCGTACAAACAACTCAGGGACCGTATGGATCAGATTTATAAGTATGGAACTGTTGAATTGTTTTTAGAATAAAAATTGTGATAACCATGATTAATTTTATGATATATTAAATATAATTCAAACATGGAAATAGAGTAAAATTTCATAATTTTTACTTTTTATGAATTTTATTCAAAATATTCCATTGAAATGTTACTCTAAAAAATTTGCAATATTGTGCAAAAAAATTAACAGAATATGATGTTTTGTTTCAGAGAGTTCCTAGAGAAGGGAGCTAACTGTGAAGTTAACGTTGATTCTAAGACCATGGAACAAGTACATAAAAATTTAGAGGAAAAGTTTGGTCCTCGAAGGTTAGAGAATTGATCTGTCATCAGCTAGTTCTTCATGCATTGTTCTATTCATTAATTAGTTTGTAGACTTTATAATTGATAAGGTTTGCTGATTACTGTAAAAACAGTAACAATTATTATAAAAAAAAGATTGCATATTCTATATTGTGTCGGTCAGAAAGTGTAAATGATAATATTGTCATTGGATTTCTTTTGTCAAAAATGAATAAATTACAAATAGCTAGTGATAAAACTTTTTGAATTATAAAGCATCGAAAAAGACACAAATGAAGTGATGACCTGTCTGTGTTGTAGTCGCTACGCGTTTGACCCGGCCCAGGAACATATCTATAACTTAATGAAGAAGGACAGTTATGCACGTTACTTACGATCTGACCACTACAAACAGCTGCTGACGCAGGCGAAACAACACCCCTTCACCAAGAAGAAGTGAGTACCACACTGTTCATCTATCAAGTCATTACCAATAGTCGGAGGGTTTTCAGATTAAAAGATCAGAAATGTCGTTAAATGCTTTTCTGTAACTTAAAGAAGTAAAAAATTCAATTTAGCTGCCTAAAGACGATTTTTTGTTTTTCGTAATAATGGAACGCATTGGACTGGACACTATTAGTGGTCAAAGGGAGGGTAAGACTTGACACTATTAGTGGTCAAAGGGAGGGTAAGACTGGACACAGGTAGTGGTCAAAGGGAGGGTAAGACTTGACACTAGTAGTGGTCAAAGGGAGGATAGGACAAGACACAGGTAGTTGTCAAAGGGAGGGTAAGACTGGACACTATTAGTGGTCAAAGGGAGGGTAAGACTGGACACAGGTAGTGGTCAAAGGGAGGGTAAGACTTGACACTTGTAGTGGTCAAAGGGAGGATAGGACTGGACACAAGTAGTGGTCAAAGAGATGATAGGACTGGACACTAGTAGTGGTCAAAGGGAGGATAGGACTGGACACTAGTAGTGGTCAAAGGGAGGGTAAGACTGGACACTAGTAGTGGTCAAAGGGAGGGTACCGGTAGTCTCAGTTGGCTGGCCAGGGAAGAGTCAGCAGGTTGAGTTCTATGTGTAATCACAGAGTGATGGTAACAGTAGCTGGTTGGATTAAAATCATTTAGATACTTTAGGGAATTCATCAAAATCTATATAAAGGAGTCGGTAAATTCTCATAAACATGATACCTATTTGCAGTGCTGCTTTCATGACTACAATAAAGTAAGGACTACATAAAGCTTACATACATGCATACATACATATTTACTGTAATCATGGCTTTATAAACGCATCTTGTCTGCAAAACATTTCTATACGGGTGCATCCATATCCATATTAGGAGACGGTCCAATCACCGATATACAATTACATTTTTATCTGCAGCTTGTAAGGTGATATGCATGCTGTCATATTCAAAGACAGTGACGGTTCCCAGCAGCATGAAATTGCCTGCAATTGCTTAAACAATATTATGTTATACATGTATTATATATGACTTTATTAGAATATTCATAGTATATATACTAGTAGTATGATGCATTGAGCTTATTACTTAAGGAGGTATGCTACCTTATTGTAACACATTTGTTTTCCAAAAGAGTTCGTTCCTACTTAATATATTTTATGAATCGCAATTTGGATTGAATTCATCTATTGATGATAGTCTGATAATTCTCATAATTAGATAATTATGATGTGGAAAACATTTCTAAGGGAGATAACTCTAACACATCACAAACACAATGTTATTTTGATGGTTAGTATTTTAAAATACAAAGCATCTCTATCATATTGAAGTAAAATAGATACATGTAAATAAAATGTATAGGTTTTATCTAGTGACAGTTTACCTGAACAAACTTAGTATACACGTTCATTGTTTAAATCTAATACAGTATCAGAGTTATTCTCATGTAAATAAAAAGATGTTATGCACCCACACTGCTAAATTAAAGTTTCTTTTCAGATCTGTTAGTACAATGTACCCATTGAAAGTTACTGCTTGCATGAAATGCTTAGTAGTAAATGTCCATGCATCTGTGTATATGTACACCATATTTAGTCCACATCAGTTTCCAAAAGAACGTCCAGAACAATAATTATTTTTGCATTGCTGGAACAAGATTTGTCATTCAGCAGTTCTCTTTATTGCAATCCAGAACATTGCTTTCCTCATTCCTGTCCAAAACCCAAATTTTCCATTTCAGCATCTAGAAAGTGAGATTATCTTTTTAAGTATATCTATAAAGTGTGTTTTCCGTATTAGTGTATAATTTCGAAGTTTTCCATATCATTGTCCAGATAGTAAGATTTCAGCATAAATGAATCATTATTGGCAAGTATATTTTTTCCCCTTAGTGCCCAAAATGTTGGTTAGGTAAAAGTGTCTGGAAAGTCGAGTTTCTGTGTTACCATCAGCTTCCAGAAAGCCACTTTTCATTATTAGAAGCATCCGGAACATAAGTTTTCAATATTCCATCCATTATGTAAATTTTCCATGTTTGCATCAATCAAGAAAGTCTGTCTCTAGCTCAACTTTAAACTTACTCATGTACAAATGTTTAATGCGTTTTGTTGACAATATTTACAGTGGGGATTATGCAACTTTGAAAAGGATGTAAGCATTTTGGCAGCACACTTTGAGTGTGTGTCTTCACCTGTGTGTATATGTGACTTCTCATGGCTACAAAGTCTGTCCTGTGTAGCCACCTCTTGGTGGACGTTTGTCATACATTTAAAATATTTACGTATTTTAGTTGGTTACGATGATCATAATTTCCATATTTTTTTCTCCTCAATGTCTATTGTGTGCATTTTTGCGTCATTCGGACTTGTTCCAAATTTTTTTGTTACCTGATTGAAATGTTGCGTGATCTGAACTTTCTCCTGTTAGAGATTTTTGTGACACCTCAGCAGTAATTTATTCTACAGACATGTGTGTTTTGAGATTTTGTATGACTCACTGATTTATTTTTGAATTTTTACTACATTTATCGTTGAGTTAAGTGACAATTCTTTTGTCTTGTGTGGCACAGTGATGCATATTTCCATTTGATATGTTTTAGAAACACAACTGAATGACAGAAATTTTATTTTATTTTTCCTGTGCTATTATTTTCATGATATTTATACATACGCTTTAACTGATACTCTGATTGATATTAAATTTCTATAAATCTTTACATTTAAATATAAGAAAAAGTGACATTGATACCTAAAAAATGGAACATATTAGAATATTTTTCTTTAAACAAAGTTGTATTTTAAAACTTAAATACAAGATGTTACCAGCAAACAAGCTCATATTGTCAGACCAAAATGACCTGTGACCTTGAATTTTATGAGGAATATTCATATCAGGTGATCATGTTTTATTTGATTCTAGTCATTTCGGTACCTGGTTGTTTGGGTACTTCAGAATAGGATGTTTTGGTACTTTTTTGTAAAGACGAAAAATGCTGAAGAATCTTAAAAATATAAAACCAGCAACACACCAGACACAAAGTGCACATGAACTTGAAAAATTGGTCAAAGTGCCGAAAATTGTATAAAGTATCGTAACAGCTTTTGGAAGTACCAAAACGTCTTAAACATGTACTTATTTTAACATCTTGGTACCTAAATAACTGAGTACCAAAACAACTGAGTACCGAAACAATTGTATACCCCTTCATTTTCAGGTATATTCACCTGTTCATTGTTGAGATGAATAACATCAGGGGGATATCGTGACTGTTTCACCTGTTATTTGGGTGATCACTCTCCTGATATGAACACAGTAAAAGAGAAAATTCTCGTGCGTGGAAAGGTTCGGGTTGTGACTTAATCAATTGATTGCAGAGTGGAAATTATTGCATTGGCAGTGATTCTGAAATTTTTTATGAATGAATATTCACATGTTGACATTTTTGGGTTACACAAAAAATGTGAGCATTTCCTCACTGCAAACATTTCCACTTTTACAGTATTGACTCAAGTGTTAATAATATGGTAATCAGGGGTCAACATGATAGGTCGTTGTGGTCTGACTCTATGTATTTATAAATCATGTCAGTTTGAGATTCTTCCACTGTTCTGGTATTGCCTATAGTCACATCATGGGAATGATGTCCTAATATGTGAAGGATAAATCGCATAAATATATTTACGAGAGACAAAGGTAAGATAAAAATTCATTCCAACAGGAAAGTAAATTTATCTCGGAACTTTTAACTGCTGCTCATTACTGCGTTCACTGTATGTTAAATGTTGGTATAGATCTGTAATGATTAAGATGATGTCAGAATAACTGGTTACAGTAATCTAGGTCATAGTCACAGGTGACTTGTATGTAGAGACTATTATACTAAGCAAACGAGATCCAACATCCGTATCCAAGTTTTCCAAATGTTCTGGTGGTCTCCCGCGGATGGATTCCTAAGGAAATGACTAGTCCAGCACAAAAAGTAATGAAAATTCAGGTAGAAATGGCTAGACAACATCCGACAGAATGTTAATCGGCAATATCTAATATTGTTAACATGTACAGGTTCTGAAGACGGCATATACCTAGTGTGCCGAAACATGTAAACTATAACAAATATTGCTGATTAACCTTCCGTCGGATATTATCTGACCATTTCTACCTGAATTGTAGAGACTAATTATAGCTATTGGTGTAACCTTTTGGTGTTGTGCAGTCACAGAACGAAGTCAGTCGACAGATAACGAGACTTCTCACTTGATGTTCACTGTATAGACACCTGTACGTTTATGACACTACGTGATTTATAGGTAGTTTTCTCCTTTTATAGAATCAATTCTACTTCATTTATGTTAATATTGATCAATTTTCCTTCAATTTTCCAAAGTTCCTGCGCTTTTTCTTTGTGAAGATGTCATGACAATTTAAAGAATGCAGTTATCACATTTCATGTTTGATACTAGCATTATGACTAAAAATATGCCAGTAAGCCTGGCAGAAAGCTATCACGAATTCAAACGTGACTGTATAATTAATACCAATGGTAGTCACTTTTCTAAGAAAGGGATAACAATATTATTGTTCATTTAGTTTTGGATCTTGAAATAACAGTTGTGTTAATACATATATATGTATATATATTTATGAGAATAAGTTGATTTTTTGTAGACAATTGTATGCATACTTCAGTTCTGGGGAAAATATTAGTGACTACCGGAAAACTATATACATGTATTGGGAAATTTTCGCCACAGTTCAACTTTCGCCCTCGATGATGACACGAATCCTGACAAAGAATGTTAACGTACAACATACTATTTGTAGTCATTACATCATAGCTGTCAAACCTCCCTCATTGGAAACGTGTAATGAGGAAGATCTCCATCATTGGAGGTTTCAGAGGCTGACACCTATGATAACATGTAAGGAGTGATATTAACAGTTAGCAAATATGGCTTGTATCAGTGAAGGGTGAAAGTTTGACTGGGCAAACATTTCCAGGTATACAGTTAATCATTATCAAACTTACCTGTGGGATAATATCTTCTGTATGTATATAGTGTGTTTATGTTAAAAGTCACTATCTTGATTTTTTTTATCAACTAGAAACCTTGGTAAGCATTTATTACATTCTACATAAGGTAACAAGTGTGAAGACTTGGAATGACCATTCAGGTGTGTAGACGGTCAATCACAACTTGACCGGTAGTGTACTGTGCATGCAGTTCTATGGAAGTTTGATAGAAGTTGGGCAAGATGGTATAAATGCCATGCATGCTGTAATTGAAATGTAATGTTCTGTGCAAAAATATTTAACCAAATTTATTGATCAAGGTGATGTTGTTTGTGTATTTATAATATATATAATCTGCCTCCCTTTATGAATCTAACATGTGGTAAAATTTACTAATGTTTTTTTTCTATGAATGCAACAACTCGGATCATGAATTCAGTTTTCGTCTTGATTCTTAAACTATATACTGATGTAACATACATGTTCTTCAAGTTTGTTGGTTTACAGGGTGTTTAACTCGTTCACCCCTGAAATTTCATAATGGACTATTCCAACCTTTGAATTGGAAGAGTTCAAATGTGTCTTCAGGGGTGAATGTGTTAAATGTGTGATACTCCTGTATAGTATGTTGTACTAATAGATGACGGCCGTGCTGCCCTTCCATTGCAGATTCTTTAGCTGGAGTAACAAGAGTAAACAGCAAGCACAGCCCCAGCAAAGACCAACAACCCCCAGTCCTAAGGTGGCGAGACGCCGCGACAGCAACTCCAGTGACCGATCGCGTGATGTGAGCTCCGACGTCAGCGGTGGCGACTCCCCCGTACACATGTCTGCCCCACATCACTCATACAGCACCAGTGACCTGAAGGAACTCGGCAACAACCAGAAATCGGCACTTTCCCAGAGGTAGGTTGTCAGGATACACACTCACTTCTGAAATCTAGGCGTCCTGGTTTTGTAATTATGTGTTTGTTATTAATGCATTACACTTTTGTTAATTATTGTAATTGAATGGATTGACTTATTGTAGAATTTTATTTTCATTTATCTATGTTTTCACATCTTCAATATGTATTGTTAGTTTTGACATGTCGGAGATTTCTTTGGTCCTATGAATAAAAAAAATGTGTATACCTATCATATATATAACCAGATCATCTGTTATTGTTCCGTTACTAGGACATTAGCCTCCGTGTCACTATGCCGTAGCATAGTTATCTCCCTTTTCACACACCTTTGATTACCAGAGTACCGTGTAGTTGACTATCTTTTTGGACATGTAGAACGTTTTAACTGACGATTTGTCTGTAGATTTGTGTTTGTTACAACTGTTCCCTTCTGTTGACTCTCCAGCTTTAAGGGGTCTGACAACAGTATTTCTATCAGGTAAGAGTGACTGGCTTTGGTGTAGCCCTGCTGGTTATAACTGTGCTATGCTATGAAATGGTACCGTTCTGTACAAATAGGCTAGCTAACTGTTACAATATTGTACCTACAACATCACATAGGTTAACTGTTGTCTATGAGTAACAATATTGTACCTAAAACATCACATAGGCTAGCTGTTGTCAAAATATTGTACTTATTTATATAATATTACATCACATAGGCTAGCTGTTGTCACTGTGACAATATTGTATTTACAACATCACATAGGCTAGCTGTTGTCTATGGGTAACAATATTGTACCTACAACATCACATAGGCTAGCTGTTGTCTATGAGTAACAATATTGTACCTACAACATCACATAGGCTAGCTGTTGTCACTGTTACAATATTGTATTTACAATATCATACAGGCTAGCTGTTGCCTATGAGTAACAATATTGTATTTACAACATCATATAGGCTAGCTATTGTCACTGTTACAATATTGTATCTATAACATTACATAGGCTAGCTGTTGTCACTGTTACAATATTGTATCTATAACATTACATAGGCTAGCTGTTGTCACTGTTACAATATTGTATTTACAACATCACATAGGCTAGCTGTTGTCACTGTTACAATATTGTACCTACAACATCACATAGGCTAGCTGTTGTCATTGTGACAATATTGTACCTACAACATCACATAGGCTAGCTGTTGTCACTGTGACAATATTGTACCTACAACATCACATAGGCTAGCTGTTGTCACTGTTACAATATTGTATCTACAACATCACATAGGCTAGCTGTTGTCACTGTTACAATATTGTATTTACAACATCACATAGGCTAGCTGTTGTCACTGATATAATATTGTACAACAACATCACATAGGCTAACTGTTGTCACTGTTACAATATTGTACCTACAACATCACATAGGCTAGCTGTTGTCACTGTTACAATATTGTACCTACAACATCACATAGGCTAGCTGTTGTCACTGATATAATATTGTACCTACAACATCAAATAGGCTAGCTAACTGTTACAATATTGTACCTACAACATCACATAGGCTAGCTGTTGTCACTGATATAATATTGTACCTACAACATCAAATAGGCTAGCTAACTGTTACAATATTGTACCTACAACATCACATAGGCTAGCTGTTGTCACTGATATAATATTGTACCTACAACATCAA
>JAUMHH010017052.1:0-10853 GCA_032359455.1 Chlamys rubida | reverse complement strand
ACACAGGGGAGGCCGTCCTTAAATGACCTTAGCTGTTAATAGGACGTTAAACAAAATCAAACAAACAAACAAATCTAATTATAGAAATATTGCACAACAAAGACTGAATTCAAAATTTGTTGCAATTCATTTAGTTACATTTATACGTTCCCTTGTCAATACGATTGTCCGCATTACAACACATGGCGTCTTTTTATGTTCTTGCTTTCCGTCCTGTCTACTTTCTATTTTTGCTATTTATATTCTCTTTCCGGCTGTGTCTCACTAGGTACCCTTCCTGTTACGACTCGGGCTGATGCGAGGACGTCAAACCATAAAAAAACAAATATAGGAGGACGAAATATAGGAGGGAAGGGCAGTAGACAACCCAGACACGCCTCCAAACCGATTCCTACAGGTTGCCCCATAAAGTCTCTTCTTACGATAACATACGGTACGATACAATACGATAACATAAGGTACGATACAATACGATAACATCCGGTACGATACAATACGATAACATACGGTACGATACAATACGATAACACATGGTACGATACAATACGATAACATACGGTACGATACAATACGAATTATGTTTCTTTGAACCTGTAGGGATCGTATAACTTTAACGAGGACTATCGGTCGTCTCAGATGAGCTGTAAGATGGTAACTATGAAACAACTACGAAGAAAGTTACAGTTTAAAAATAGTTGTAAATGTTCTGGTTTATAAAGAATAAAAACGACTCGCGATTGATTTGTTTTCATTGTCTAAAACATATCTAAATTATCTGTGATCTGATCTTAATTGAGATACCGGAGGAATCAATACTACGTTATTTAAATTCAAACTAGATGTGCGTTCATGCACATTTAATAGATGTTATCCTATAATGTTCTGTCTTTGAAAAGTGTATGATAAAGATTCTGTGAACTCAATATATCATTACACTCAATGATGTATTTTTGTAGCAAATGCGTTTGCTAATAAATTAGTTTTCACATCTTCACACCTTTTTAATTGTTTATTTTGAGTTTGATGAATCAATTTTTCTGAATGTTTATTTTTACAGTGTTGTTTAATCATACATGGCTACCATTGTCGATGGCCGTTATACGATACAAGAACAGAACAAAACCCGGCACGTGCGACATGTCCCTACAAGTTCAGATAAGGAATAGGACAGCTGTATCCAACTGTACATGTATGTGTTAAGAGGCGAACTACGTGTATTACAGGCCCCCTACAGTACAAAGTATCAGGGCATTTTTTCTGTGTCTTTTACACAGAGCAATCGCCTTTATAAAACGCGGCTGTTGCGAGGACGGTTAACAAAAACAAACAAACTGATGTGATACCCGTTCGATGACATTTGTGATATTACGACGGTAATATTTTCAGTAATTATAAGAAGCATGTGATTTCGTAGCCTATCGAACTAGTACATAAAGGACAAAAGCTCCACGTGTCTTACATATATTTGTGATAAAGACTTAAATCCGAGCAATCCCTTTCATCACGACAACTTTGCAAGTCGGGGACTGAGGAAAGAATACACCTGCTTTTACCCACTGCATGATCGTACGAGGCAACCTACGCTGAAATTAACGCGGAATCGGGAATTTACCTTTGCTCTAAACCCGTTGCAATATCTGGGATCTGTTTATTTCTCTCCATGTCTAACTACCCTTTGTTTCCTCATTACTTGATTGAAAATTCCTCACTTTTGGCGTTGATGATTTGAACGTTTGCACAGATGAAGAAGGCAGTGGGCTGTGCCCCAATGCCCGGAATACCAAAGTCAAATATAGCAAAATTGGTGTTTGTTATCCACTGCTTCACGTTCAGCATTTAGGTAATTGACTACAACTAGTTCACCAGCTGTCAATATAATGTGACCAGGCGGAATGCTGTGCTGGGTGCCTTCGGCATGGTATTTCAGTGAGGTAGCTCTTTAAAGTCGGCAACATATCCGCACTATCACAGGTAGAAACATACAACAACACACCATGCACCCAGTACAAATACACTTATATACGCATACACTACAAACATAGAAGCTGTCCCTAAATGACCGTAGATAATGATAGGACGTTGAACCCTATACAGCCCACCCATTCGTCATGTCGTTACTAATATTGATAACGCATTTGAAATTGGCTAGCAATGGAATAATTCTTTATTTACAAAAATCTATTCGAGACACGCTTTCATAATGAGACAATGGCTATCGATGGAATGACTACTAGTTAACATAGCTGCAATGCCACGTCCCGTGCATATTGACGATACCATGCCTTATCAGCTCTGACATAACATATTCATGTCATGTCAGACAGGAATCCGTCAGCGCCGATGTTTCTTATGTGCACGTTTACGTATGTTAAGACATCATTTGTAGGTACTCAAATGATCGTTAGTCTTCCACACTCCTCAATTTGACAAGTAAACAGACTCATTATGAAACAGGAATGGCTGGAGTACAGATTTGTGTTAAATGTTTTGATATAACTACTTTCCTGTTTGTGACGACCAACTTCTGATTGTAATGTCTGTTTATCCGGAAAACATGACGTAACGTTGAAAACTATTTTGGATTTCAATCCTCAATTAAGATAATGATGACACAGTACAGAGACATGTTCGTTTTATTTCGCTCTGTGTCGCCTGTAAAATTCAATTTACTGTAATATAACCGTCAATATGCTTACAGAAATCTAATAATAGAGAACGTTTTACCTTAATTGCGACTTTTATCGACTACAACACGCCATAAAGTCACACGAGGTAGATAGTGAAAAACAAACACATCGTTAATGCACGAAAACAACACGTATGTACCGTGTCGTCAAAACGTAAGGAGATATATATTACATCATCAACAAATATAGACAAAAAGTGCCAAATTGACATTACAAAAGCGAAGTAAGGAACAACATATGTCGAAGTATCAGCAAAATGTACATCGATAAACTATGATTGTAAAATATTAAAAAACGAGAAATTAACATGACGATTCTTACAAAAGTACAATAATAATTAGATCAGATACTCCGGAAAGGTAAGGTTTGTTTTTGGCTAATACAGCCGTAATGCAGTAAGGTCATGTCAAGGTTATGTCACATCCTCAGAAAGGATTTTCGCAACGACTTGCGTTGTGGCTAACAGAATCTCATTAGGCAGTCTTCCTGATTATCCATTCATTTTGAGACAAAAATAACAGCCTTCCAACTTGCCTAAGGTGAGACTGAAAATATGCATATCAGAAAGCTAATATGTTGTGATTTGTTATCAGTACTTCAAGTTGTAAAATCGCGCAGGCTTTTTAAATCACATACATCATCTTGTATTTCGTATCAACTCTATTGCGGGATACAGTAATATAAAATGTCTATGGGTCATTTAATATGTCGAAATTCGAGAGAAAAAACCTGGTAGGCAGTGCTTCAAATACAGCATCTTACTGTAAAAAGGAGGTAGAACTCTCGCACTATCATATTGTACTCACGCGTACCTATTTCGGTGAGAGGATCAGTCCTAAGTCATCCATGTAGCAAACATATGACAATCTCTAATGCTCATCGAAATTACGATTTAAGACAAGGTAGAGACAAAAAATGACCTTAAAGAATGCAGTATTAATAATATTTATCTATTTATAGAAAGCATTTCAAAGTCGGCTACAGCTCTGCGCTTCCACAAGTAGGCAAATACACCAGCATACCCTGTTTCCGGCACACATACACAACACACATGGAGGCATGTTCTTAAATGACCTTATTTGGTGATAGGACGTTAAACCCTATAAACCAAACGAACCCTTCAGCATACACCAGAATTTAATCTCTTTTTAAAAATAATGAATATCACAACAGTTCTAAATTACTCGTAAACCGTTGGTCTATTCTAAAAGATTTAACTAACCGTAGCCACGTTTTATATTCAAGATGACGTTGTCTTTTAATTTTTCGTATGTTTGCTATTATTTTCTTTAACATGTTATATCGAAAATAAAATTTTGTAATGACCTTCCTTTTCTAATTGGCCGTAAAGACTGTAACTATTATTCTCTCCTTGGTGTAAATTGTGTGAGGGCATTAATGGAGTGTGTGGTATGCTTCGATAAAGAACGGGTATGTTGTGCGGGGGAACTAATATTCGTTTTGATATACCAGTTTTGAACGATTCTGGAAATTGTTTACAAATTTGTTGCACGAGTATTATTTAGTTTACAATAGTGTTTTTTTGTGAACCATTAAGTGCAATAAATAATTCTGCGTTCTGTAGTGTATGGGTTTTATCTTAAAATAGCAAAATCGATCAACAGGCCAATATTCTTGATCAAGCTGTTTTATAGTAGATAATTCGCGATGTTATCGCCACTTTACAACTAATTACTTTCATTCATGAAACAAATGGTGGCGTGATTGATTGATTGATAAATCATGGCTCCGTCTGGGGAAATATATATCTGATCACAATGATATTGACAATGCAGCATACTGAGTACATTCTATCTGTTCTTGATTTCCCGTTACATGAATATACATAAATAAATACATTGTTATGCATGGAAGTCGACAATCATAGGAATATCAGTCATGATGAATTCATTTTGATCAATGTTTAAAGATATCTATTTGACTCGACAAACATACACGGTTGCATTATGATCCTTTTGAAAGTTGTAATTGTTTGAAAATTGGGTTTTTTGTTGTGAAAATCAGTATGAAAATAAATAAAAACAGCCTTTCTTGTGTCTTTATACATGTATAAATATTTAAGATAAGGCTTTATAAAGGTAGATGTTAATGGTATAAAAACGTTTATACCGGTATATACATGTGCAACGTCATTACAAAAGAAGACGACCTGTTGGTAAACATCTGTAACTATGACATAGTTTAGACACGTTTTGTCCATCAGGACTGATGGTATGAGACGACTTGTTTATGGCATCTTGTAGAATCGAGGTTTTCCTTCTCCATTGCATAGGGACCATTGATATGGTGACGTCATTATAACGCCTATTGTTCCTGCCTCTCCCTTGTATTTATGATAATGCTAGTGACTGCACCAGGATGTGTCCGTTTGTTAACACGTACAGATAAGGAGGAAAATAGAGCTGCTGTGACCCACTGCAATATCGTAAGAGGCGACTAATGCCAACAGTAATAATACTAGTTCGAGGTTCTTTTATACCGCTTTATCACAACCTTATTTGTAGGTCGTCTCAAAGCGGTTCACAAATTATTATCCGTGGTGATAGGGCCTTTGCAACCAGCCAATAACTTTCTCAGCTCCCTGGGGAGCATACAGCCGGTGCTGCCATTTTGACGCTCATAGTTAGCATTCAACAATTCTAGCAGCGCCCAACCACATACTCATTTACAGCTGAGTAGACTAGAACAAGCTGAGTAAAGAATCTTGCTCAAAAATGCATCACTGCCCCGTGACGTGACTCGAGCTCGCAACCCTTCGGTCACGTGCTCGGCGACCTACCACTAGACTACCGTGCCTCCCAAGGGGCCCCTTGCAGATTCGGGATTTTCCCTGTCTTCTGTTAGGGGATATTGAAGAAATCAAAAATATACCTGATGTTAAGGCTACTTCAAATCGGGTTTGTTTCTTCCTTGCCTCTGTTCAGGGGACATTGCAGATTTATTCCGTGTCTTCTATGAAGCGGACATGGACGAGACCAAAATTGGTTGGCTGCCCCATTGCAACACTTAAGATCTTTGTTATTTTCTATCATCTTTCTTTTCTCTCTATTTTTTGTTTCGGGTGGCGACTCCCGAGGCACCCGTCCTCATATTACCAGGCTTTTACAAGGACTCTGAATCCGAAACAAAAAAAATAAAATCTTGACTTGACTGGTATTTTTCATATAATCTATTTATCTGAGATTGATAATTTCAGTTGTAGTACTTGTATTGAATGTGTACTAGTAGTATTGGTGTAATCAAAACCTGTGTTAGATTGATTTTATGTTCAGATTAGAAAAGTCATTCCGAAATATTCGATCTCGTAAAATAAATAGTTTTGTGCTTGAATAGGATTTCTACGATTAAATTTCATTGACTTTGACATTTGATTATACATTTAGTTTGGTGTAGAATACCACCACACAATCATCTTGTGTCTCTTGATTGTGTAGCAAGTAAATAGGTATTTCAATTAAATTTGCTATTTCACATTACATGGTTACTTTCTTTTTCTCTTCGCAGATGATGATGTATTTATATGTCAAGGAAAATACCAAACTGTTTAACGGTTGTCTCCGCGCCATACTATCCCCTTCGACCATCATATAATGAACAATTTCTGATGGAGAATGTTGTTATCACCACGTGTATTACTGCCATTTGGAGTTCATTATTTTCTCTGATAGCCTATTGGGAGTAGGTTAATCCTTAAGTTAAAACATGATATCGTCACTAAAGACAAAGAAGTGTCTTATGTTGCTTGGTATAAATGTTCAGCGGTGTCCCTTCCTATATCAGACAAGCCATTACCATTTAATGATTAGTTGGGACAAGGAATGGACACGAAAATGTTTTCAGTGCTAAACAATGTGTTTGTGTGTTCCCTACTTTTCAGGTAAGTTTGTTCGATGTTTTTTCTTCATATAGATTGAGCAATATTTTTGTATAGAAGGAGAAGATTTGTTAGCCTCATTATATATGATATTAATTTTGAAGACAATTTTAGGATTGAGAAGTTGCTTGAGGAAAGAGGTAAATATTGTAAATATAGCTTTTTAAAGAGAAACCCGCAGATTGTTGCGCATTGTTAAAAGGTTAGAAATAATAAATATTTTCAGAAATGGAAATAATTTGTGCAAAATCTCATCTGAAGTGATCACTAAATTTTGAGCAGGGGGAGTCATCAATCTCATGAAAAAGGGGGTCCGAAGGAATGCACATATATTTATAGGTAAGGGCTAGGACACTAATCCATGCTACCACCGAGCGCAGGAATTAAGAACATATAAAATCAGTTTCTGCTGAGTAGAGCGAAACATGTATTGTTTGAGAATAAAATACAGAATTTACCACCAAACGAAATGAGGCAAATATTTCAACTGAGAATGGGAATGATTATATTAGGCACGAGTTAAATGCATCCTAATAATGTCATGTTTCTGATAACCAATTAATATTTACATAAACATGAATGATACGAAATGTAATATATAATGAGCACGCAAGAATATGTGTTTCGGATTGGAGCAAGGCTTAGGATTGTCAATGTCGTGCGAACGTTCGTTATTTCCCTGAGTAAAATGGGAATTTTAACAAAATTCTTATACTAAATATCGCCCTTTGTACAAAAGGATTTAATTGTTTGCCACCTGATCTTCATAACGGACATTAGAAAGTAGAAAGGGCTGCTAAAGCAGCACTTAACCTACAACCGAAAGATATGAAACTGCCTTATCGTGATTTTAAACCTTTTTAAATATTTTTGTTAAAACGAATTAGCAGATTAAATGATCTGAAGAAATTATCAATAAGTTATTTAGAATTCAACATAACTTGGGTTCATGTGCAACAAGTAGAGCAGACCGCAGAGAGAAAAGTGTCCTCCTGCGACTATGCATAGGTCATACCTGCATTACATTGTTACAGTTAACGAACAGAAGACAAGCCTTATTGTCGTGCATGTAATAAATCATTTACAAACATTTTATGATTGAATGCGCTGCTTTCAAAAATATGTGACAGATTCTATAATATGCCGTTTACATTTGTATGAAGAATTAATTTGATACAGTTTCTATGCAATTAATAAATGCATATTTTCACTCACCTAATCTTTACAATAAGGAATGTTTATGATATATTCTACCACCAATTCATTTGCTATTTAAATATTTTTTAAGCCTTCATATATTTTAACCTATATTTTTTTCTGTTTAAAGTAATCATTTTATGAATGAACTGTTTTTTGCCCTGAATGACTCGCATTGTCGATGAGCCGTTAACACAAATTAAACAAAAATTAAACAATTATGGCCAACATTAGTAAACTTGGGTGCAGCAGAAGGAGGGGAGAGAAAGACTCCAGTACATTCAAAGTCATGAGGAAAATTCAATGCCAATAAGTTTAACTATGACCGATACCGCAATCTGCATCTTCTTTAGACAGGTGTTTGGATTATATCGTACACGTTTTAGAATAAAAAGCGTGATTGTATTACTAGTAATGGTCCTTGTTAACTGAAACATGTATTTAATACAGTATGTCTTATCTTTATATTGAACAAATGTGCTAAAAATGATTCCCCACATTCAGCAAAGAAGTTGAAATAAATCAGGACATTTTTTAGAATGAAACATATCAATTTCATTGAAGTAATTGACTTTATTAATAAAGTACAATATATGTCATAACCGTAACGTGAATATACATTATACATGTACGTTGTATTTGCTTGACGTAATACATGTAGTTTGGTTTTTTCATCGGAAATAATTGTATATACAGCTAGCGAACTGTTGACTAGATCTACTCTGTCACCTTCATTAGACAAATTACCATTCTCCCAGTCAATGACATGAATTGGTCGTAGGCATGATATGTGATTAATGAATTACTGACCCGACTGCTTCATTTCTGATCTAGTATTTTCCCCCTCTTTAGTTCACCAACTCGCACTCCAAGGTTTCTCCGATACAATATGCGTCTCAGGTTTTACACCCAACTTTCATGTTCATGATTTTTTCAACGTTTTCCTCATTCTTTAGGGTGAACCAGGATATTACGCTTTGGGTGTGTAATGATATAGCAAAGCATCTTGTGTATTATGACTTTAATGTCATTGCAAAGAATACTTTTACGTTTCTACATGTATGTAAGAGACGACCACCTGTTTATTTATTTTGTTCTTTTCCTTACTTTTCCTTTATTTGTTCTTGACATTACTTTTAAACTGTTTTTTATCGTTTTTAGTGACTTTTTCATATATCGCCATGTTTTAGTTGCCCCACAAATTAACACAATAAAACAAATTATTTGTTCATGGTATAGTGCATAAGGAATTGGAACACATTACTTTAAATGAGTTATTTTCCTAAACAGAAATTTGGTTAAGTGGTGCAAAGCTTGTATGTGATGAGTTGGATCTGCAACTACGAAACAAGTATTGTATAGTTTTATCCTAATTTGTTGGCGACACCAAATTATGTCTTTTACATAAACATGAATAAATGAAGAATCATTCTTTGCTTTCAGCTACTGCATTGTAAGTACTGTCTGTCTTGAACACATCGAAACTCCTATTGCTGTACCCGCAATTTCGAAATCAGCCGATACGAAACAGAACGGAGCAGGATTTGGGGATACAATACGACACGGCACGTCCCGCCAGGGGACACTAGTATCACTCAATGTCCAAAACGACATAGACAAGAAATCAAACCAGAATGAACACAGATGCAATGGGCGAGATACTATAGAAATTGCAGTCGACGAACCAATATCCGTGGATGTTTCAACCGATTACACAGTTAGAAACAGCCCGCGCATTGAAGGAAATGGCAACATAAACACTGGACGAGACGTTCCGAAGGACGAACAACTCAACTCGATCATCAAAGTGTATATAAATGGAGATAAAGCCTCTGAACAACAGACAGAAGTGGGTCAATTATCACCACAAAACAAAATGGCCCGGCGATATAATGTTGATCCTGATGGAGAAAAACCGGACAACTCTCGTGGTGTTGTAAGTGATTTCAAGAGACAAAAAAGGTCACCGGCTTGGATTTATTCATACAGTAGACAACATGGACGGCATGGAAGACGAACGCGGAAACGGTACAGAGACTTCTGGGATTGGTATTCACCGTACAAAAACTCGTTTGACCCTCTGGCCTCACATATCATTGGTTAATTACAAATATAATGTACTGAAACCGATTTGCAATATTGCTCACATCAAGAAATGTGCATTATTTAACCTTTGTGAAACTAAAGACATCGATTGATTAATGTGAAGGTATTTGTTCGTGGTGTGAAAATATTGCATTATCATATATTGAGATTTAAATGGCAACACCTAGCTTGAAAGCTACAAGGTACGTACTTACACATATTAAATGGGATTTCATTAACCGAGACGTCATTTTTTATAAAAAGAGGTCCGGAATTAGACATTTCGTGCTTTTTAGATTAATAAAGCAGAGAGTGAATAAATGTATAGTTGAGTTCTAAAGTTCACAGCATGTTTATATATGTTTTCGCGTAAAAATGAACCTTCTTCAACGGACAATACACGTACCAGACAATAACAGTCTTCTACGACAATACATGGCTAATACAAATGATATATAATCGAGACCTTAACATTGCATTACAATATTTTAGCACAGTTGAATCTACTTCACCGAACCATGACAAATCACCACGTCCGAAATGTACATGTTTCTATACTATACAGGTATATGACAAGACACGTCTCAACATCCTTTTGGATGACTATAGCGCATGTTTAGGTTGGCAAACCCCTTCGTTATGCCAAAACTTTGGTTGAAAAATGAAAGCTTAATAATAGGATTGTGTTATGTAAACGATCAATATTAAAGCCTTGCACCACCATTAGGATATAAAAGAGAAAATGTTATCTCGACAATGAAATTTGTAATAGATTAACCCATAGTTAGGCGTTCACGCGTTAAACCGAATGGGCGATTTCTGTCATACTCTCCCAGTATGGGATGCTCAATGAGGCAATCACACCAACATACCCTGCCTCCAGCACACACACACACACACACACACACACAGTGTGTTGGTATACCCTACAAAACGAGGTACCACCCCTGAGTACACAACCACGAAGTGAGGTATCAAAATAAAGCGAG
>JAUMHH010017041.1:0-10854 GCA_032359455.1 Chlamys rubida | reverse complement strand
TGAAAAGATATTTAGTAAGTTTCAAAATTTGGAACTGTCTTGGAAAGAAGGTATAGATGTTAGAGTAAGGTAGCAATAAATCCTTAAAGGCAGGTGACCTATATTTCCCTGCAGCTCTCGTCCTTAATTATGATATTAAGATACACGTGTAGCAATACATCCCACTCCTGTTATTCTGTTAATTGCATATCTGTTAGGATAGGAGATATAACAGTAATCAAAATATCACAAATTAGAATCTTAATGATACGACATCGTAATTAGGTGTAAAAGATATTGATCAACAACAGTTTTATAGTCAGGTATGTACTTTTACACACAGGTATTAGATAAAATACCACCAGTTATTATAGCATATCTGTCAATAATAATCCAGACTGACTACATATTATGACTACTTTATTACCGAATATATCGGGTGCCATGATGTTTTTTTTGCCGGGTGGGGCAGAATCTGCAGAGCATAATATTTCCACGTCATTTGGTATTGCCTAGATTTGGACTGCTGTGTTAACTTAAGATTGGTCAGAGAGTGTATGACGCCAGGCATTGTTCGAGTATCTCAGGAAGGATCGTGTTTACTGGGCCAGATATATATATAGAGTTAGTTATACCTTTGGGTATCATTGCTATATCATGATCTTCTACTTCCTGGAGGTATGGTTAACTTATAGTAATGCTGTACTTTTGAGAGAGAAACAAATCTTTCATTTTTCTTGTGAGAATTTAATGATGCTGCACAAGTTTGTATGAAAGAATTACTGCTGATGGCCAAAAAATTGGGAAATAAGGAATGGTTTGAAAATCAGATGAGTTCGGTGAGATGAAGGAAGTTGCGGAAGGGCAGGGTATATATACCCAGTCGTAGAGATGGACATTTTATGGCAGATTGTATTGATCAGAGATTTCCAGGAATGTGTATGCAGCAATCTCATATCCAGGTCATATCGGCTTTCTTACTATGAAAGGACCACACATCTCTATGCTCCTCTACATATTCTGCTTTGGGATTTTGCTGTTTTACTGCATTAATTAATATCTTGGCTTTATTGGACAAGCGGGTAGGTGAGCTTGATTTTTGCTGATCGGTAAGGTCGTAAATTCTTTGTAGGTGTGTTACGATTATTAATTAATGATCAGGCATTGTAGTACAGGATCATAAATAGATTCATGATTTGTAGTCTTGGTATATGATTTCATATACTGTTTGTTTATGAAGCATCTCTTAGATAGGGATAATGTTTGCTTGTGAAACATCTTTAGGATACAGAATATTGTTTGTAAAGCATCTGTAAGATACAGAATATTGTAAAGCATCTGTAAGATACAGAATATTGTTTGTAAAGCATCTGTAAGATACAGAATATTGTTTGTGAAGCATCTGATAGAAAAATAATGTTTTTTGCTCGTAAAGCATCTTTTAGATACAGAATATTTGTTTGTGCTAAATAAAAAAAACATTCCATTTGAGATAACTTATTGTAAAAATACAAAAGACAATTATAACTATGTAAAATGGGATATATATTAGAACCAATACTAGTATTTATCCTCTCAGAGTGGATTTTAACACACAGTTGTAAATGGTATCAGAGCAGTGTTGTGAACCTCCATATCGGAGTCCTCAACAGACACGATGTAATTTGGTAGTTAGGATTCAGTAAGTCTGTCAGTTACTCACGATTTCTTTTGTTTTAGTTTATCACATATGTTGAAAGGATTTAAATCAATTTGCAAAATTTGATACCTGTATTATTACAAATATGTGAATTTGAGTAACGGATTCGATATCATAAAGTTGATCATCCGCCCTGACGAACATGTCATCTTAGCTATGCTTGACGGCAACATTTTTATTTCGATGTTGGAACCCGTCCACTTAAAAGGGTCCCCATAAAATATAGTCTAGTTACGGGGATGTTAAATGATTCTTTGGTGAACCCCAGGGCTTAATTTTGTCAATTGATGGTTTTAGTGGCTAATCTAAGCGATCAGTCATTTAAAAGGTGCCTCCATGTCGACCTACTGTACACCACTTTACGTGGTGTCAACGTTCAATACAGGTCTACGTAGAACGTTCCTGTGATGTTGGTTCGGAGAGTTTTCATTTAACGCAGGGGTGGTTACATACAGTTGATTGAAAAACTTGCCGAGTATGTAAACAAAAATATCAATTTTAAATATCTCTGTTGTTTTGTCGATGGTAAAGGACCTTAACATTTCATATTTCACACTCGACGACTTTTATTGACAAGTTTTATGAACATAATTTAGACTTTGTTAAAATTCATTGATAACATGTTTGAAAGGTACACAATGTTACAGAGAGGACAGGTCGATAATGCCAGCGTAATTTGTGGATGTTAATTTCTGTTTCAGGCTATAAACTAGAGGGCAGCATCAATGCATTCACCTACTTACCGGACAGAATCTCACCTAACTCTCTACAGGCCAGAAAACAAAGGTGAGATCTTGTTAAATTAATGTTTTTAAGCCTTATAAATACAGGAGAACTTTTGATAGTTGGGAAACTTTCAGTTCTGTGCACAACAGAACATTGTTAGTCTGACCATTTTGGTTTCTGTATACAAGGGGGTGGGGGGGAGCACTCTTATGTAGTACTTACATAATCGTTCTATTTTGGCTTTGAATTCTTTGGGAATTTTACCCCCGATATAGAATGTTACTTTCATTTAAATGTAGCCAGTTTTCTCATGGTAAATTTAATGGATATATTCTATGAGGTGGCTAGGAGTCTAGCTGCTTCTCTGGAGTCGTACAGAGTCTAGTGACTTCTGTAACTTTTCAGAGTCTAGCTCTATGAAAAAAGTAGCAAAAAGTGAAGGAGTTAAAAGTCATATGCAGTAGATTTTTAAAAAAAATCTAAGGTATCTAGATTAATTTTTTGACAGTTTTATTAAAAGTTATCGGCTGGCTATCAGTAGACATGTTTTTAAAAAGGACAGATTCATAGCAATGATATACATAACTTACATTAAAAATATTTGTTCAGTTAAAACAGATCACACTTTCAAAAGTGAGGCTATACTCAGTTCTCTTTAGAATGTATTGTATTTTAAATCTAACAAAACAACCACCAGTTGCTATACAGGAAAGACCTGTTCTGAAAGGGAAAGTCACACTCCTTCCAGTCCATCAACTGATGAAAAGGGCTTGTTACGTTTTGTTAAAACTCATAATGCAATTTAAAAAAGGAGGGTGTAATATTTCAACAATGTCTTTGAAGTCCCAATAAAATGAAAGCTGTTAGTTTTCAACTTTTGTTCCTATTTAGAGTTTAAGAAAGATAATGACTGGAGTGTATGTCTTTAGGGGAACTTGACCCTCATAGATTTGAATTTGTGCCCTTTTTAGATTCAGAAACTCTAGATATATATTCCTAAGACATGTTCGTGTTTCTTAAAGAGTTTGATTTTTGTATCGATACAGGTTCTGTCATTGACAATGCATCGTCGGGAACTGTTGTAAAAGTTGTTATTTAGAATACAGGGTACAACTATCAAAAGTTAATATTACCTGGATGTGTATAGTAAACACCTGATATTTCTCAACAGGTAGCTAGGCTGTTTACCTGAGAGGGGATGACAAGCTACTCGTACCGGACAGATACTTGGCGATAATGTCTGTTGACCAAAGTGTCCTACTTGGTGATAATGTATATTGACCATCATGTCGATCCGTGGGGCTGAAATTCTAATTGGATTTCTAGATTTCATGGATGTTAATGTTGTTCAACATTTGGTCAGTGTAGATTGTCTTATTTATATAATACAAGGTTGTCAAGGGATTTAAAAAAAAAAAAAAAAAAAAATATAATATTTTTCCTTTGAAATTTTATGGAATATAGTTATAACTGATGATTTTAATTAAAAATGAAAATCGAATTTTAAATCGTTAATCCAGCAACCCTTGGGTGCTGAATATGGTTGCAAAATATTAACTGGAACAAAAATTGATCTGGATTATACAAAATTGTTAAGGAATCGAGTAGCTTAGAGCATCTTGGATCGTGAGTTTATATTGAATACAGATACATTGCTGGGAAGTGGTTGTGTTATCAGAGTACAAACAAGATTGATGGCAACTCAATGTTTGTGTGATAATAGGCAACCGGGTCAAAAACTTTGGATATGGAATGTTGTTGGGAGAATGGCGCAAGTTTGTCAATAGTTCAACCGGTTAGAGTATTCCTGATAATGTTAACGATTTACACCTGAATCGTTTGATGATGACAAGTTACCTGTGTTGTACAGGTGTTGTATTATGGATACTTAAGGATAGTGTGTTGACCCCTATATTTGTGTGATAAGGTGTCGCTATCATAGGGACTGACGGGTCCTATCCCCCCTTCCCCCCATTAACCCCTCCCCGCAGCCAGCTTAAAATAAAGCTTCTCACGTTTTCTGTTTCAGAGTGAATGAATATGACAGTTACAAACAGAGGCTTATGTCCATCAAGGTAAGGCTATATAATACAGTTTTTCATGCATTTTTACAATATTTTACATTTACATTTCTCTTAGCTCATTTATCTTCTCCAAGGTCATATCATATTCAAAAACAAATATTTGTAAATGCCTAGGCTTATTATATTTTTGCGCTAATTTTGACATGAGTTATGTCCCTTGTATCTACTTGTGTCTGCAATTTCAATGTGCATCATATGATAGAGAAATAGGCTGTGATAGTGTCCTTAGTTTGATTATTACCTCTTTGGAATCACTGATTTAAGGTTTTCATCAAGTATGGCTCTATCTAAAAGCTCACTTCACTACAAGCAAATCACCATTAAAAATATTTTGATGTAAAAGTTGCTGCAAACTTTTTGATGAACTGGAATGTTTTGGAAATGTTGGATTTGGTCACATAGTCCGAATTATAGTTAGGCCTGCATTAGATTGTGTTATAAAACTCAAACAGTTTATTATTATCTTATCTTATTTAAGAGTTAACCCTGTGTATTGTATATTACGGTAATGTTGTGTATCTGTCATGGTCTGGGAATGCAAGAAGAGAGGGTGATATGTTTGCATGGCCATGCAGTAAATTTCTCAAACTCTGCTTCCCCTTTAGCTAGCTCATGACTATGCATGATACTTTCATCAGCAGTTTAGTAGGCAGTTTAGTAGCTATAAACTTTATAGGATATATGCTAAGGGTTGTGGAGCTACAAATATGTTTGAATTCTGAAAATGTATAAGTTCAAATAAAATAAAATGATTGCATCATGACTGCACTGTATGCCACTGATGTGAAAAGTCATGTGTCATTTGACCCAAATTCATACTTTGTGAAAATATGGAAACTGATTCCTTAAATTAAGTAACACTGCAGCATGTGTCACTAATTTTAAGATACAATACTCTGTTACTGCTTTGTATAACATATAAGCATGTTTCTGTCAAAAATTTTAATTATTGATTTGTTTAATTTCAAGCTTGACAGGTCATCAATAAAGGTCATTCCAGTTTACCCTTCCAATAATTAGGTCATGTCAGTTGGCATTTTCTCATGTTTTGGCCATATCCGATTACTTTTCTATCAAGACCACGGCAGTTGACCTTTCCATTAGGTCATATTAGTTGACAGTTCCACCTTTAAGTTATATCAAATAACCAATTTATTTAGTTCACATCAATTAACCTTTTCATTGAGGCTATGTCATTTGTGCTTTCAATTTAGGGAAAGATTGGTTGAGATATCTCCGTTCAGTTTACTATTAACACAATTCCAATTACTACAGAACGAGTTAGATTTTTTTTCCCCAATATATGAAGGCTAAGGTTGTTGATGGGATTAATAGTAAATTAAGGCAGTCTTTTAATCAATCTTTGAAAAATATATAATGGTGGTAAGTTTTTGAGTCTCAAGTGTGAAATTCACCATAATTGTTGTTAAAAAAAACCATTGATCCTTCAGTTCTGTTTTGTTCCCAATCAAATGTCAACATCTTTTTTAACTTAATGTGTTCATTTAATTAAAATGAAATTTATTCTTTTAACTTAATTTTTTTTATTTAAAAGATGGTATTGAGTAAAATACGATTTCTGAAGAAAGCCTTGTGTCAGTTACAGTAAATTTGACTTGTCTGACTATACTGTGTATTTGTGCCAGTACTTATCAGTAATAAGTACCTATATAAAGTAGTAAGTACCTGTGTAAATGATTAATGAATGTTTTGTCGGGATTTTATTTCACATTACAATAATCTAATTCCCGTACATTGTCGTTAATCCAATGATTTAGGATAAGCTTGACTTACGGTAAAAAACAATGTCTGTGAACAAAGATTAACTTTTTCAATACTTCTGGTCTACCACCCACATATTGACATCCCTCTGATCTTTTACATGGACTCATCGTTCATTTGTTGTGGATCAATCCATTGCATTCTATAGGTAGGAAAGGTTATAACACCAGAATAAAGAGGATTAATAAGTATTCATGAAAATGTTGATAAACCAAATGACGATTTAATGGCGCAATTGACTTCACGTATAAAACCATAAAATGAACACAAAAACAGGATCAATGGTACTTAGACCACAGAACTGTACTGCGACGTCTAGAGGCGGTGCACTTCCAATATTAGCCGCAATTTAATTTTGTTGGCACCTGTTTCTGAAAGTGGATTATGGTGGTTATTGGGAGTTGTAATTGTTTACATCAGAAGGAAAAACAGTAGGTATCGAAAGTTTTTAAATTTTGGAGGTTTTGTAAACTTAACCTAGAGTCTATTTTAAAATACATTTATTTATCTAACTTATGTAACTGAGGATTTTAAGTTTAAGTTGTAATATTGTCATTGATACGTTATTTTCAGCATGACCGTCTCTTCTTTTGAGTGTATGTCTTTTTGACATTGATTTGGATTTATTAGTCTCTTAAATTACAATTTTTCATCCTCTTTCATAATTATATGATCATAATTCTCTCGGTTATTATGAGAATTTGCCCTTGCATCCAAATATGACATTATGTATGGACACTAATACTCAAATATGATTGGCTTTCAAAATTATATTTATTCCATTTATTAATTAATTGGATTACCATATAGCTAAAATGTTTGCATAAAGTGTTTCTTGCATCATTTGTTGAAAATTAAATTATTTTGTTAAAATATTTCACGATGATACATCTAATAATTGTTACTGAGTGTGTGCAGTTTTGAGGCGATTTGTGTTAGAGTTATCTTCCTTGATCTTCCTAATCAGCATTATAAAATGTATCCTTAATTATCTGAGTGTTATAAATGTATTTGGTATTGTATATCTTCAAACATGTCTTCAATTCATTGACAGCATTCAAATAATCATTCATGAAAAACATTTTACAACATTTCTAACGCAGAACTCTTTTGAAGCCAAAGCGTATGTCACAGTGATGTACATGTAGCATTTAACATCCTTAAATTTATTTGAGGTTTAGAAATTAATTGGCTCACTGTTGTATGAAATAACAATGGTGGTACAACAACAAGCATTGCTTACACCTGTGGTAAGGGTTCAGGTAAACAACAAGAAAGTCACATTTTAACACACAAATACAAAACCATTGTATTTGACCCCCTGTACGGAACTGAACCTAAGTATATATATACTTGATTGTTGTCAGAGGTTGCGCAGACCTGTAACAATCCTTATTTATATGTACTTGAACATACTCAGGATATCTATACATCATGTATATATACCTGTGTGTCTATTTCAGTATTTGTCTCGTAGATATATCACGCTGAGAGTGAAATCGCAAAGTCTACAATATATTTGCTAACCGTCAGCGATTTGGTTCATGTTATTGTGAATTGAGTGTGGTGTTTTATGGTGTGTGGTGTGATGATAGCTGTTCTATGGCCACTTAAGTAAGATTCCACTGATTATATGAACCAGGGACACATACTTGAAAAATCATCAGGTCTTTGGAAAAAGATTGTGAATATTTTAGTTTTACGTCCAGAATTTGTCGTCGTGCAGATTTCCAGTTAATTATGCAAGGTGCTTCCAGATGTTATAATGGTGAATGGAAATTTGTGAAAAATGCATAGATTAAAAAAAAAATTGACTGACAAGAAGAGGGAGAGGAGTTTCATGAAACCTTAATCAAACAAATTTCCCCTTGTCCGGGATTTAATTGTTTGAAAAAATATTGTTTGATTTACATATGAAAGTAAATTTCCCCCCCAAAAAAATCATAGAACGTTAGGATGCATTCCATTCCTTTAAAAAAAAGCTTCATATTTGGAAATCTGTTGGATTCTTGAAATTATTAAGTAATTTCTTTTTACAGGAAAAGCGAAAAGCACAAGCAGTTCAAGAGAGCAGACGACTCAGTTTGACGAAAGAAAAGGTCTCCCTTGAAAAAGATTTGGTAAGTTGATGCAAGGGTACAGAGTAGTCAGAAAAATCTTTAACACTTGTATATTATGATTCTGTTAAATTGGCTAAGTGAGGCATTCTGTACCAATCTTGTAAATAACTTTAAAATGATTAAGGTTGATTATTAAATCACATGTCAAAGTACCAGGGACTATAATGTCATTCACCCCTACATTTTTAAACTGGACTTGCCCAGTCTTAGATATGGTAAGGTTCAAATGTGACTTTAGGGGTGAATAGGTTAAAATGCTGTGTCTTTGACTGTATGCATTTTTAATGCGAAAGCTTCACAGCAGTTGTAGTCAGTTTTAAAAAATATATCAAAGTTTTTTGTTTTTTTTATTTGAAATTGAAATGAATTTGAAAGCAAGAATTCATAAAGAACATATATAGCTTGAGTTGCTTTAAGAAATGATTTGATAGAAATCCTTCAATGCAGAAATCAATTTCCTGTTCTATTTCAATCATCAAACACTTTGATCATGAAATGAAATTGATTTCTAATTGGTGACAAAATATAATATCCGAAATAGTTTGAAACTTCTTCGTGTATTTCATGAAGATATCTTCTATGGTAACATATTTTACATGTAAATGGTTAACTTTAAATACTAATCGTTATATTTGATGTCAGATGTTTCTTTCAGATGTAATAAGATCCATGACCAATCCCCATTCGTATAAAGTGGAACTTCAATAATCTTTCTAGTTACTTTTCCAGGAATAATGACTGGTTTGTGGGAAAGCTGGATTTTGTATAGAAAAAGGCTAATCCATATCTTATTTATACAGTTAATAGTAGAACAACCAGATCAGTGGTAGTTCGACTAAAGATGCTTAATTGCATCAAAATTTAAAAAACAAAGTGTAAAAACATAGAATATTGAGTCATTATTCAAACATTTTAATCTTGTGAAATTTTATATTGATGGTTTTAGAAGTTTCTGGATAAAAAACATGTGTTTCTTTGATTCTGGTAATATAAAAAAAAGGGTTACTTTTAACAACTATTGGTGTATCTAATGTTGGGATTCAGTCTCTTAGAAAGGAGCCTAAGTTCTAAAACTTAGCACAGTGTCACAGAACAGTCATGTACCTAAATTGTTCAGACATTTCTGAATTTTTGTTTTCAAAAAAAAGTTGACAGTTATGAATATATTCTGTAATCATGAAAAAAGGATTTATTGCTAAACAGTAGGTCTATGTTGCGTGATTCTGGCCCGTGCTGCTGTCAGATTATTGGGGTACATTTGAACATATATGATAAACTTTTTACCTGGTGGGACTGTAGTTCCAATGTATATCAGATTTAATTACCTTACAGGGTACAATGTTACCTGTTTACTTCCAAACTGAACAGTTTTTACACTTATAATTTGTTTCTAGTTTTAATATCCATGTTTTGTACAGTAGGGGAAAGAGGGGTTATTAGATACTGATGTATAAAATTTGTAATTCCTTGACTATTCTATTAATAGTATGCTGCCTTGACCAGACTTGGAAAGAGTCCGATCAGTGAAGATAGACATAGCAGACTGACCGATGCTGACACAAAAGAAATAGAAAAACTTGAAGAAATCATAGCGAGGTAAGTTAACCTGTAACAGAGAAAGTACACAGTGTTATAGCTTTTCTTTGCATATATTTATCCATAATTTGAATTGATTTAAGTTTCGTGGGAGTGTCAAATGTAAAAATGAAGAAAAAAGTTTTCAGAAAATTAAGAAATGTACAGTAGGCAGTGGTAATTGTCTAACCCAATCACCACACAGAGACTTGTATTTTCATTTAGAATAAACCTTTTTAAAGATCATGGATGATCACTTAAAGAACTCTGTACGATACAATACTTGTTGGTCCATTTGTTACATTACTGAGCTTTCAATGTAGACAACTTTTAAGAATTCCTCAGCAATTATTTTTTCAAACAAAAGCATTATTCTATTATATCGGACCTTGCTTTAATAACACATATGTAATTAAGCATTGTGAATTTCTTTTTGTTTTGTCAGATTAAAGAAGGAACATGAGAAGATCCGACAAAACACAGTCAAGGTGATTTTAGGGGAACAGAAGTTACAAGGAGAGAATGCCATTATAAAGGAGGAGACCACGGAACTCAATAAAGTAAGAGTCCTCATGACCCCCACCCCCAACTTCTCCTCGTCCTCATAGAACACCTCTATTAGAGGAAGATAACACATCTGCAAGGACCCCAGCCCCACTGCTGTTACTAGCAGGCTGTCTCATTGTCACCATCCTACCCATGTCTCTCCTCTCTCTTTCTTCCTTTTAACCTCACATGGTGTCATACCTTGTTTTTTTTATTGTGTCTGTCCTCTACATCTTCCTCCCAATCTTAATCCATATAACTTCATTCCATTCCATCCCAGACCCGCACCAAACCAAACTGATGTAGACCAGACTTGTGTAAATAACTTCATCCCATTCCATCC
>JAUMHH010017030.1:0-10854 GCA_032359455.1 Chlamys rubida | reverse complement strand
TATCTATTGCAGCTCAGGAGAAATAACTACAGAAGACATTTCATTGTCCTGAAATAAGCCCATACATATATCTATTGAACCTCAGAAGAAATAACTACAGAAGATATTTCATTGTCCTGAAACATCAGAAGAAATAACTACAGAAGACATTTCATTGTCCTGAAATAAGCCCATACATATATCTATTGCAGCTCAGAAGAAATAACTACAGAAGACCTTTCATTTGAAATAAGCCCATACATATATCTATTGCACCCCAGAAGAAATAACTACAGAAGACATTTCATTGTCCTGTAATATAATAAGCCAGCCCCATATATGTTGAGTCAGAGATTGTGTGTTGGTCACCTGGGCTTATTGAAGAATAGGTCATTCTGGGTCAATATTCAGGAAGCTGGATCTATAAAGTGATTGATAAGAAACGAGGAAAAGGGGATTGTGGAATAAAGTTTTACATCGGCCGTAAGTGAAATTAGAAAGGAAACGAAGGGCGTTATAGCAAGGTTTTACTGTATTTAAACTCACCGAAGCCATACAACAGGGAGAAAGACATGTCTGGGGCTATAATGCATACCTCCGGTAGTTATTATCTGTTCCAAACAATGCAAAGGTAAGATGATTTGTCGGAAATACCGGAGTGATGAGCCAATCCTTATTACACTAATACAATTAACCAAACACACAGTTACCTATTTGTGATGTAACGTGTCTGTTAAAAAAAAAACTACAGGTAACGCGGTCAGAAATACCTCCGAGTGACGAACCATATCAGAATCTATTCTTTCGACACAATGGCTGAACGACTTGAAACACTGATCAATGGGGACAGGGCTATAAATAACGACCCCAGACACCCTCAACAAAGCTCGACCCCATTTGAAAATATTCCGCCTTTTCTTGAGTACAAATATTAATCTACGAGTCATCCATTATTTAAAAAAATATCAAAATTATTATCAATAGATTTGAAGAAAAAAAACATATTGTTCGAAGGCATTCATACAACCACAATTATTTCTGACATGCCAAAATATTGTGTTAATTGTCGGGAATAAATTGAATAAAAATGTTTTGAAGTAAATTACATGAATATAAATCTTTTACATTGAATATTTTAAAAAGTAAATATTTGAAGTAAATTTCATTTTGCATGTCAATAGCAAATTATGTACACTAATTTGTATTATCATTAATTGACACAGACTGAATATAGGAAACATATGTTACTTCTGTATCTTCCTTGCGTTTGATAGAATACCTGTAGACTATGCTGTACGTGGCCTACATAGAAGAACAAAGTTGTTTAAGACAAGTCAGCTTACAAAAGTTTTCGTTGACTTGAATCTTCAATTTATCCATGAATGGAAACAAAACTAAACTTGATCGAACTGTGAAATGTCTTTGTGAACAATACTGTAAATGAACAAAATTTAAATATTCTTTTGAATTTAGATTTTTTTTAATAAATCGTTTTTTTATTTTTATAATTCAAGTTGACAGTTTATTTATAGATATAAGTAGACCTTCAGTAAACACAGGTTTTTGTGTAAAATGCAGACGCGAAAGTTTATCAAGTGTTTTAGTTTCTGAGTACGGCCTTCTTTATCGGGGCCCATGTATGTTTTGTCAACATAGCAGGTACTTGTGAGAGAGGAGGTGTGACCTCACAGGGTAACACTAGCCACGGAGGACACACAGGATTACATACATAAAATCCCTTAAATAAATACGTAAAACTAACAGATCGTAAAAACATTGATGTAACAATACAAACATATTACAGAGATATTTAATCCAACTTAATAACAAAACAAACAAAAAGTGTGTCACATAGCTACTACACTCAAATGTCCTTATGCCATTACTGGGTACGAACAAAAGTTTCAAATATTTGTAAATTTGTAAAATTGAGATTTTGACTTACCCACTGTGACGAAGATTGAAGAAGTAAATGTCCTGTTAGACAAAGTCGACTTATTTGCAGAAGCCATGTTTATAACTTGTATATATCCTGTATGGTGAAAATCAAATTAACGTCCATCTCTTAAAATCTGCTGTTTGACGAGCGCAGTACAGTCATTTCCACCACATGCGCCACATTGAATAGTCACCCATGGCTATATACGCCTTCCCAATACTTAGAATCGTTGACTGACACTATTTCCTTTTGAAATCAACACAATAGATGCTCATCAGGTAAGTATGTCCATCAGGTGTGTTGATGAACACCTGTCTGTTTATTACAGGTAAGTCTCGTAAGTGTAACACTGACCAAATGATCAGAGCCTTACTAGTAGTACATGTATACACTTTACATATAGACACATTGAGTGCGGGGCCCCCTTAGTGCGGGGCCCCCTTAGGGGTAAATATCTCGTCGCCAACAATCACAGACGGCCGTTACATAATCAAGCTCACACTTTGAAATTTCTCCAACTTATAAATTCTTGTCAAGATGACATTTATAAATTTGTAATTCTAAGATTTGAAAATTCAAAAATGTTTTTCTTTTTTTTGTGGTTATCTGAGAGTATTAAAATTCAAAGTTGAGATTTTTAAAAAGAGAATCCTCCAGGTGCCTCTTAAACATTTATAACTGTCTAAAAACAGTAGAGTGTACAGGTAAGCTCAGGTGAGATTCACTACCGGTGTTTCCACCTGATTGAGTCACTGTTCTATACGGTGAAATTGACATACAGAAAGTGTATAAATGTCGATTGCTTCGGTTCATCATTCAAGAATCTCAGTCCCACACATTCGAGTGGAATAATGACCCATAAGTGTTTACTTAGGACAGATGTGTAACAGTGATTGTGTCCAGTTATCTGGAGATGACCGCTGACCATGTAAAGTGACCCTTAGAACTAATGGAGAGATAATGAAGAGAGCTTCCTGTAAGGTTTGAATCACATCCTCTGTACAGGTAAAGGGGATGATGACCAATCCTCAGTAAGGCAGTCATTCCACACAGGTGGTCATTCTTATCCCTTTCACCACTGTAGACCTTAATGGACTCATCCCCATAAATGCATGGTAGAGTCTACTAAAGTTACCTAGGGGTGAAAGGGTTAAAGCTAGTGCTCAATTATTCCCCTCCTGACCATGCAATTATCCAATCCTCAAATCATTCAATAAAACTGTCTAATGCGACCCCTGATTATTATGACATTCTCTCTAATCTGACCCCTAGGTATTCTGCCATCTGTCTAATGCGACCCCTGATTATTCTGTCATCCTGTATAATGTGACCCCTGATTATTCTGCCATCTGTCTAATGTGACCCCTGATTATTCTGCCATTCTGTATAATGTGACCACCTGGGTATTGTGACATGTCTAATGTGACCACCTGATTATTCTGTCATCCTGTATAATGTGACCATCTGAGTATTATGACATTCTCTCTAATGTGACCACCTGGGTATTGTGACATGTCTAATGTGACCACCTGGGTATTGTGACATGTCTAATGTGACCACCTGAGTATTATGACATTCTCTCTAATGTGACCACCTGATTATTCTGTCATCCTGTATAATGTGACCACCTGATTATTCTGTCATCCTGTATAATGTGACCACCTGATTATTCTGCCATCCTGTATAATGTGACCACCTGGGTATTGTGACATGTCTAATGTGACCACCTGAGTATTACTAAAAAAAAAAAAAATCTCATTCATTTTATTTCTTTTCAATAAAGAAATTATTCATTTCATTGAAATTATTATTAGCCCTTTGAGATCAACTTGTAATCGTTTTATGAAAAGCGTATAATGAGTCGTACCTGAATATATAACTGGTTGTCCTTCGATCTATGTATGTCTATAAAGATCTCGGTTTTTATAAATCCTAATCTTTCACAGAACCACAGCTCTCTTGCCAGACATTATTGCAATGTAAACCATATTTGACTTAAAAAACACCCATCCAATATATAAGTGCCCTGTCTTTTTTATGAATGGACTGTCCCATCGATCCCTTCGTAATGATTTACAGACATAATTGACAAAATTTGTCTCATATGGTTACTTCTTAAAGAATTTTGAAAGATTCTGCAATCAGTCAATTTTTTTCGAAATTTCTTAACATGATAAAACTAAGAGGCTTTCCGAGGAGTGTCAAGAATGCTCTGTGAGGCCTCTATTCATATTGTTCTCAGGATTGTATAGGATATATGGAGGACATCAATAAATATATCATCTATATCAATTATCAGGTCATGACAAGATATTGACATCTGCCTACGAAATGTCCGGGAATGACAGGCTCTGTATTGGTATTGCCATTACGAAACACGGACCTGACAATTGTGTAGGTCTTGGTGCAAACATACACCTTATTAATTTTCAAGGAATATTCCTCAATTGTCATTCCATGGGATTTTTATGAAACAATATTTAGCGATGTCTTTTTTATCACCTTTGTTATTTATGAAACCACGTAAATTAACACAAGTTGTATGTCGTTTTGACATATTGAACTCTGGTGAAAAATATGGAATATGAAAAGAATCTTATTCATAATCTCAATTATAACACATAATTATATAAATTTAATTTTTAACTCATTCACCCCTGAAATTTATAATGAACCATTCCAACCTTTGAATTGGAAGAGTTCAAATGTGTCTTCAGGGGTAAATGAGTTAAGCAAGATTTCAACAGTTTTAACTGAGTTAAAATATTTCAAGTCCAAAATGGTTTTGAATGAGGCTTCAAAGAACTCGGTGCTATCAAACGACTCAGATAAATCAACGAAGGACTATAAAGTAAAATCTCGTTACAGGTGTGACAGATGCCCCAGGTGAGGCAGAGGTGTGACAGGCCAGGACCTCTAGTGGGACAGAGGTGTGCACTAGCTAGTACATCCCCCTGGCTATAGGTCTCTGATAAATCACAGGACGTTCAAAGTATGGTCAGCTTTACCAATTATTAAATCACAATGTTTTACAAAACTTTTCTGATTTTTGTTATTTCTTTTTTTTGTGTTTCTTGGTTTAAATTGTGCTTGTCAACAAATTCACCACATAAACTTTTATTTCAAATTTTCAATTGTTTTTTGTAAAACCTGTTAATGATAAAAAAATTAGATTTTACTTTCATTAAGTTAACCAAACTTTGAAAAACTTGTACACACCAGGGCTCATGTTGCTCGAAGCCTGATCATCTTGCTACATCATTAATGCAAATTTTCAAAGTAATACCTTTGAGAAATGTCCGAAATGATCCAAATATTTTTTGATTTTCTTGTTTTAGGACAATCATGTTGTCTCACTATATGTGTTTCAGTTTTGAATTTCATTATTTTTTCTTGAAAACAAATAGGATAAAAGTTTTGCGTTTACAAAAGGTTAAGCTTAATAAAGCTTCGAACAATTAATTTGGCCTAGGTCATACAGCACCCCTTACAACACAATAATGGACTTGTCCCTTAGTAGGAAAGAAGAGTCCACAGAGATTTATTAGGTGTTGGAGCACTCTATGTACCTGAAACTAAACAATTTATGAGATATTTATGATATCACAAATAAATATGTGCAATAAAAATGTCCGAAAGTCCAAAATTCGGGTCAAGGCCTTTTGAAGGACTATTATCTTTATCAGGCAAGAAATTAATAGTGGCACACATAGCTCAGCATGATCTGTGACCTACAGATTCCTTTTTGTTCCCCAAAATTTTTACAAGACAACAGGTTATTTTGACACAGATGTTAACCTCTGTGACCCCCTATGACTCTGCAGGCGATCTCCGTCATTCTATTTCTTAAATTGAAAAGAAAGTTTGTGGAGAAGTCTGCAACATTTTTGCTTTTGTAACTCATTCACCATTTATATATATTTTTTTGTCTTTTATGCATCTCTTGCAGGAAATGGCAGATCATTTCATCCCATGATGTACATTTTTAAATTTTAAATTCATGTCATATCATATTTGAAAGAGAGTTTTTGGAAGGGGTTTTGTAAATTTTGGTCAACTTAGCGAGATTGCATTCTAATAAGGAACTACTGACAGCTATGTATGATAATATGCTACGGCCTAAAACCCATTCACCCTTAAAGTCACATATAATATTATAAATATTAATTAATGTAAATAAAACCATCACACAAATAAATATGAAAAAAAACCCCACCCATTGTGATGTTACAAGGAACAATGCTATGATGTCATAAAGACTGAACTCGGGTTAAAAAGTGAAAACGAGGGCCTTTTTTCTCATTATGACTTATATTCCCAGATTAGTTTAAGAAGAAAACTTGTGTTATTTTAGATGATCTCTAAATTGCCCACTGGTATGTGATATAGAGAATTTCAACTTCACTCACATTCTCTCTTTTATGAAGCTTGCTGCAGAAAAATGTTACAGAATCTTCTTTGTGATTCTCAACAGATGATCTTAGGTGTAAAACTCCAAAATATCAAAATCTTACATGGTTTTCCTTTACATTCAACAGCACCAGAGTTGCCTCCCTTAGATCAAATATAAACTGGAATAAAATCCTGAAGAGAATTTAAGAGTTGCTTCCCCTCATTCAAATACAAAAGTTCAGTCAAAGAACACAGTATCAGAGTTACTTCCCCTTAGTCAAACAAAGGCGAATTCAGCAAACTTGCAACTGCAGACACTTAGTTTTTAGATCTTGATAAAAACTATTCTAATTAACAAAGCACTGGAAGAAACATTAAAAAGTCATTAAAATTCTAGACATTATGGACACAATAGTCCAGATAATTAACTACTTTGGCTAAATGACTAGACAGTTTCAGTTTTTAGACTCACTTTTAAAGCAGGGAATAGCTGCCATATGTTGCATATTTATGGAATGAATTGTGATTGCTATCATCGTACTGAATGCTGAGTAACGTTCCGCGACTTGATGGCTTCGATATCGTAGCATATCATCTGAGCAATCTTTCATTCATTATCTTTACAAGTTACAAAATTACAGTTTCACAATTTCCATGTTTAATAGGCTTTGTACGATGTTGATAAATCTCTCGGTAAGATGACGTTCATTGATAAGTCAAAAAATGTCACTTAAAGTTATGGAACATTTAAATTTTATGGTGAAAATTTTCAACACATCAGTTATAACGTTACGATGGTGAAAATTGTTCCATTGTGCATCCTAACAGCTTGGCAGGCTATCAGATGTGACGTCTGAATAGTCGTACCAAGATTTTACCGTCCCGATAGAATCTCGTGGGAGATAAGCCCGCGAGAGGTACAGGTGTGTCCGGTAGGAAGTGTGGATCTCGGGAGGATGGGAAAGATCTGCTATTTCTGGTGGTTTAAGCATTCTTGGTTTATTTTTTTAGGTTGTCTTACAAAGTTTATTCCATGGTAGATAAGAGCATACATTCCAATATACACAACTCATTATCACTGGAGATTGTTTAAAATGTTTGGTCAACTTGATTTCTTTACTTTCTACAAACATTTTGAATTTGGCCGAACTCATTAAATATCTACAAAGATAAATTTGACCAACAATAGGTATATTAAATATTTTATCATTTAAAAGATGAATACATTTCATTTCTCTTAATTACCCTGTTGACCTGTCCAGGGTAAAAGAAAAAGGGATTTCCCAGTCATTACAATAGTATGACGTCACATCAATAATGGTTTGATTTATCACATGGTCAATAGGGTAAGAGACAAAGAATTATATTCCTTCTTTAGGTGTAAGAGGGGGGGATTTCAAGTCTTCGGGAAAGATTTTGAGGTTGCCAAACAAGCAGCAAGATTTATGTTCGACAATTTCTGACTATTCCCCCCTCTAGTTGAGGTCTCCCACAGTTTACCCACACAGGGGTGAAAGATTCTATTAATCTTAACTCAACCTGATGAAAACTATTTCCATCACATGGAGAAAGTATAGATGTTTGTTTATATTTTTATTTTTAAATGCAGATAACTTGGCTAGGTCAGTGAGTATTCTACAGTAAAGTGCTACGTTTAATTATCAATTACTTACAAGTTTGTAAACACTTATCATGAGAGCATGCCATTCTGCATGTACATGTAGCGTGAGTCAGAAATACTGGAGCCCAGAACATCGACCACATTTATCACTGACGTAGATGTCAGTAATACATTAAAATGTTTACTTACAGTTAGAGATGGATTTTCTGCAAACTTTCCATAAAATTTCGCAGTTGTGAATCACTACCCAAATTTCTAATCCGTTTTTGTGTGACAAAAGTTTCAGTTAGATATGAATTATTTAAAATGTATCACAAGAAATGAAAAAGATAAAAAACAACATTTTATGCAGGTGTGTATAATTTCCTCAAACAGTAGAATACAATTCCTGTAGGGTTTAGATATTACTTTCAAAATTTTAAATAACACAAGCTCTAATTACTGAATTTAATTGAAAACTGATGACAATGAACCTGCATGTCGATAAAATAGCAATATTTGATCTATAAATAGCAACAGTGACCTTGACCCTGAAATATAAACTTGTTTGAGGCATTTTCATATTTGACCTTTGTATAAACTTTAGGCAACACTATATTTCCCCCCACTGTTTTTATTGGGTGGCTGGGAGGGAGGAGATGGAGGGGGGATTGAATTGCCCCAACTGGTGGTCGACTTTTGTGGTGTACCTTCCCTGAAAAAAACCCTGGTATGCCTTACCGGAAGTACAACTATGTATGATGGCGAATAAACCTGGTCTTTCAAAGAAATAATTGAATTAAAATTTATGAGAGACTTAGTTGTCCGAGCTCAAAAAGGGCAATAACTCTGATAAATGTCAATAGTATTGACAATATATTGATAAATGTCAATAGTATTGACAATATATTGATAAATGTCAATAGTACATTGGTATTGACAATATACTGATAAATGTCAAAAGTATGCCAATTTTTAGGGAAATCCGAAGATGATGATAAATTGTTCAGCAAACTTTATTTCTGTATACCCCCAACTTTGTTGCAAAGAATTAGGGATGGGGGGGGGGGGATTCTGGTTGTGGACTGCTGTATAATATATATCAGTCGCCCATAATCTTTCACCTGATCCAAAAAAAAAAAAATTAACATAACAGTACATAACATTTTTAGATAAGCTAGGATCATTTTAAGGGCGGTACCACAGTAGATGACAAATATAGCTCCTTTTCTTTGTAGCTCAAATCCTCATGTATTCACATATATCACATTGTAATATGCATTATACATTTATATGAAGATGTTGTAAGAAAACACACCCAAAAAACAAGCCCAGTTTTATTACATGGCTAAAGTGAACTCGTAAAACATCTGAAATATTATTACCGATATCTGCTTTCAGATCTTAAAACCCTTTTAACTTTCAAACTTGACCCCTGACCTGTACAGACAGTGATGGACCCAAAGATGATACCCTAGTTTCCTGTTTATCACTAGAAACGGTACAAGGCCCAATTCGTTTCGAATTACAGGAAGTGATGTCAGAAGAGATGCGGAACTTACTCTCCCTGTCCGCGTTAGATCAGACAAACAGCTGTTATTTTTTTATGCATCTTCTCATTACTATTAATGTCTTATCTCCTACACCGGGGTTTTAGTTGGCACTTCACTCTCGAGCTTGTCAGAGATCCAGTTACTAGTGGTGTGTATGCAGTATATTTTGATCCCAGCACACCTGCCTAAGTTTCCATGGAAACCAAGCTCACCTGTTGGAAGGTAATGAATGTCTCCATGCATGTGGAAGATATTGAGAGATAGCTGAAATTGTTTAAAAATTAAACACATGATCAACCAAATGAAAATTGTAAACAAACTAAAACCCAACTCAACCCGATGTATAATTATCAGCTATTTTCAAAATTGCACCTGCTCACACACAAATCAAACAATTTTTTTCTTTCGTTTTTTCCCCAAATTAAAATCGCAAAGTACATGAAAGATGGCAAAGAAGCCCTTTCATTTTGGTGCGGGAAGGCTGAATAAAGTGTCTTTTCCCTCAAAATAGCTTCGGTCATTTTACTCTCCTTAAGGTCAGAAACTTATATAAAAATATTATCAGTAAAATAACTGAAATCCTAATTACCACTTAAAAATACAAACAGAATTAGGGAAACATAAACGAGTTGGCTAAAGGGGCATTTCCTGCTTGCAAAATCCTGACACTGACTGACCAGTTGGAGTGGTCAGTACCACGGGTCAAGGGTGATTAGCTAAATGTAGACTAGGACAGAGTAATGGAGATACCTAGTAAACAACACGTTTTGACCATATGTTGTTTTTAATATCATTGATCCACTTCAGATTTGTTCTGAACAAATTCACAAAAACAAACATTTCCTGAGCTTTTACGCAAACATGGCCACCTGACCATCAATGCCTCAAAGGGAGATAATCCAACTATGAAAATAAGGAAGAACGTTTGGAATGAACTTCTATGTGATTTCTTATGATAATAACGCTATTGATAGCTAATATATATTCAGGGTTTATTATTACAGTCAATTTAGAAATAAATCAGTTTCCTTAAGAAAGTGAATTGTTAAGATAATATTATGTTAGACAATCTGTCCCAATATTGAGGCCACACTGTACATAAGTTGACACTACAGTTCATGAACTGATGTCAGACACATGTTGTTTTCTCTTGTATCTTATTGGCTTAAATAAAGGATGTACTGATCTTAATTAACTCACTGAATCCTACATGTTTAAACTAGACTTGCCCAGTCTTTGATTTGGTAAAGTTCAAATGTGACTTTAGGGGTGTATGGGTTAATTGAAAGATTGTAAGCAAATTCATATACATGTTTAACTCATTCACCCCTGAAGACACATTTGAACTCTTCCAATTCAAAGGTTGGAATAGTTCATTATCAAACTTCAGG
>JAUMHH010017008.1:0-10855 GCA_032359455.1 Chlamys rubida | reverse complement strand
TTGGGAGTTGAGAACGATATTGGCTGGTTGCAAAGGCTCTATAACCACGGATAATAATGTGTGAACCGCTTTGAGACTATCTACGAACTTGGTTGTGATAAAGCGGTATATCAGAACCTCGAATTATTACTATTATTAATTATTGATAATACAGTATAATAAAAAAAACATATTGCTAACCTGTATGAACAAAATTGTATCCAAACATCTATATTAAGGATGTGTTTCCGTTGAATTCCGGCAATATTTTACAATTTAAATCCTACCAATCATTACGGTAAATCGTTCCATAAATACCACCAGTAAATGAACACTCTGAAAATAAATTCTTGATGATAAGAAAATATTTTTAGACTTAATTTGGGTCCTTAATTTGCACCGTTAAATTACTTACTGTTTTCGTCGCAGTTTAGCTCTTGATTTGTTGCCCTCCATAACGAGGGCGAATTTATTATGACAGTAAATACTAGTAGACAAAATAGTATCCATGGTAATAAAATGAGAAGGGCAAACTGTACACTGGTCGAATACAATCTCTACCAGAGTACACCTTGAGGTGTTTGGGGGTGTAAGGAACGACAACTCTGGATACAAATTGTGGTCGAATACAGATATTACCAGCGTTACAGTCATATTATTTATGGTCGATACAACTTTGTTTTTTCTCCGATGGTTTATATCCAATGTCAAATTATTTAAATGATGTTGCACATTTTCTTCTGGCAGAATATTAATGTGTATGAAATTTTACTCTTCAGTATTACACCCACTGGTACCCGGCAAAATTAGTATTAGGCGGTTGGAATATTTGACTTTCCATAACTACCAATTTGTTATCGTTACATTGTTTTGAGTATTGTGACTATTGCATTAAAACAGAATGTGATTAATTTATTAATGGTTTCTTGTTCAACACAATTTGGACCAACATAACTTACTAAGGTATCTATTCTGTTGATTTTGTGGCCTAAGTTGGTGTATCGTTTCCCAATTTTCCCAGTACAATTTATTCTGCTTACCGTATAATGGGCTATTTACGCGGGCTTAATTTTTGACCCGAAATCAGAAAATGAAATTTACACGGATAATGATTTCGGGACCTGGACATGTGAAAGAGCTTAATTTTCGCAGTGTATTAGCGCAGAGACGGGACACTCGAAATATTAGTGTCAAATAGACAAATGAATACGCTTTATTACATAATACTGAACAACAACAAGTAAGTATATTTTGTTAAATAAATCATCAACAAAACTATTAGATGTGTGGTATAACATATTTTCAAACTTCGTTGCTCTTTATGTATACGAATCAGCACAACCACATGCGCACTATTTCATGGCGATACTACGGTTATGAAGATTATTAATGCGGCTCATTTAAACGCTTGTGATATTATTCTGCGGTTGATACTTGCAGATTGCTATATTGTATTATCATTTGATTATACTGTATGACTGAAATCTAGATTTTGGCGTTCCCAAATTGTGAAAGTGTTTTGATACATTATCTTGCCACACATTTTAGACCGACCACGAAATAAAGAAACACATGTGTAGAACTCTCCTTTCTTCTACAGAATCATAGATAAAATTGTTGCCAAGCGACTTGAACAACATCTCGTTGACACTATTCTCCACAACTTACTGCTTGTCATTCATGCTACTGAACAGAAACTTCCAATCTGAAAGTACACCATGGCATTGCCTCGGTCTAATACAACACGTGTTTAGCAGTTCTAGTGCTACTGTAGCTACTCTATCTGTCTGCTACACTTTGTGTCACCCATCATGACATATTATTCAAGCGTTTGGTGCTCTTGTACTTTCACCTACATGCAGGATACGAGTGACAGAAAACAACATTGTGTCTTAACTAAACAAAAAAGAGAAATGGAAAACAAGAGATGGAAACGTCTATATACAGACCGAAGCCAGGTAGCTCCAGGTAGGTAGAATATTTTATGCTGACACCATGACAATACTTTCTTTTCGAAAACCAGTTTGAGATATCTGTCACAAACACAAACTGTCCTACCATTGGTACCCTGATGGTACGCAAGTGTCATGGCATCATATATCTTGGCAACTGAGTTTATTTTTCCGTTTGATTTGGGACATCTTAGTTGGACATCAATGTCTACATGAGTTCCAATGTGTAAAACTCATCATAGAAACTCCATAACACAAGAAAAAGAGCCTACCTCCATCCAAGCGTAAAGTTGGTACCTGTGTCATAATGGCAGTACCATTTATGCTGAACGTGGATGAATTCGTCAATATTGACACCTTACACTTAATTATGTTTCAAAGTCAGGAATATTTTTTTCTGGTCAGGGCCTCCTGCAAAATACGTTTTGGTGAAATCTAAATTAGATCACAGAAATGCGCTATTATATGGTATCGTTGGTACTCTGTTGCAACGTCTCTAAAGAGTGCAAAATGCAGCCTCCGTCTTGTTACGCGTGTACTGATCCTTGTCTAAGAAACAAACTCAATATTGGTTTAGCTGTGCTTTCGGAGCTTTCTTTTCTTTCTGCATCTGAAAGTATGTGTACAATAACCGAAATAACTCTGAGAATAAACTGCAGCTGGCAGGTTGTAAACCTCAAGGTCTCTGACCCTGTCAGCGTTCTGTGCTCACTTCCACAGAGTCAACATCCCCTTTGTTTCCCACTAGTTTAATCTTCTTAGTTTCTTGTCCCTGACTTCCAACGTACACTTACCCCACCTCATGTGTGTGTCTCGGTCGACTTTCTGTCCCTCATGTGACTGCCTTACTCGCGGACCACTTCCGTCCTGCTTTGACCTCCACACCCTCCTGTCTGGCTGTTTATGAGAAGCGCTGAGATTCAGAGTCATCTTATCAAGTATTTTCTGCTGGATCCCTCCACAGTTTTCAGTACAGTTTCATTCAACGCCATCGGTCAAGTTAGTTGTCGATGTAGCCCATGTTGAAATATATAAGCTTGTTGATGTTCCCCAGCCTCCGTATACTTGCTGCTTCAGTCATAAACTGCTAATGATATCCTTCTTAAACTGCTAATGATATCCTTAAGGATGTAGTCAAATCATTTCCCCTTTTCCCATGCACGTTACTTTGTCTCCCTTCAATAAATGGAAATATATTATTCCTGTCTTTTAGATGGAACCATCCTGTCCCATGGCGCTTTTACAAGATCAGACATATGGATTTCACAGGTTTGGCCTGCATTCTCACCAAGATAAATGCATTCTTCATTTAATGCATTCAGTATCTACCTTACTTAAACTGGAGTTGTTGGTTTGTTAATAGGATAACCCATGTATCCTCTGTTAAGCTCCCTTCTCCCTATTCCCTTCCTCGATTATCATGTTTATTGTCATCATGAAAAGCTTAACAGAAATCGTGCACACTGTCATAATTCCTTTCCATTTCTGTCATGAAGACGCATGGCTCTGTACCATAAATCGCAGATGAATCCCTTCAAAGAAGCTCCGTATGCTCCCATTCACCTTGTACTGGGTATGGTATTGGTTTTCTATACGTCTATGCCTGGACTCTTTTCTACGTATTTCTGCCGGGTCTAACCACATAACTGTTAAGTCTCCACTCTTCACCGCCGCCCCCCTGATCAGTTGACTTGTCACATTCGTGTGCTCTACACATTTTGCGTATCCAGGAATTACACCTTTCATATTCACGTATCCACAAACAACTCACCTCATATGGTGATCAACATTCTAGCTAATACCGAATAGAATATTTTTTCTTTCACATTCAGAAGATATATCGTCCTGAACTAGCACAGGTTTTCTCCTTTGGTAAAAGCAACCCTCTATCAAAATGGAATCTCTCCTTCCTTCAGCCTTCCATCATTGTCCATACTTGTTGCAAAAGCTTTATGAATGTCCTGAGGACTTTGAACAGGATACTATCCTGTCCTGGTTTCGTAGCTGCTCTAGCTTTTCACTTCTTTCCAGGACTATTTCCTTGTATCCAATGATTTGGCAGGCGGTCCAGCTACTTGGGTCATAGTTGTGTATTCTGGTCCTTGTTTCCATATGTTGCTTTATTTTTCTACTCTTGCATTTATCTTGTACAGGCTTGCAATAACTGCATGCCCTTTCCCTTCGTTTATCATCGATAATGCTTTCCTCAGCTTTGACATTTCTATCAAATTAACCTAGTCTCTTTTTCTACTACGTCTAAATTGCTCTTCTATTCTACTCCGCCTTTATTGCTCTTCTATTCTACTCCGTCTGGATACAATCGCTTGATTGCAATATCCACCGACGCCATCAGCCAGGACCACTTCTTACGGGGCGTTTCGACTCCTATTCTAGAACGCCCTAAAGGTGGCGAGTCGACAGTGATTGGCCAAATCACTGCCCGTCGGTGGATGGCATCCAGCCCTTGTCCTCTCTCCTCCACCAGAGCCAACTAGACGACTAATCTGCTGTCGTTGAGAGTCGTTGTATGGCTGCCCTTCGGTCTCTTCCCCTGATGCCCAATGCCGTGTACATCCTCCTATTTGATTGTTCCGGGAACCCCCTGTATCCCATCTCGACAGGGGAGACCCAAACACTCCATCCCTTTGCCCTCACATCATCAGCAAGACTGGCGTACGTTCCCCTCTTACGCTCGTGTGCCTCCTCGCATCGTTCTTCCCAGGGAACGGTCAGCTCTATCATGATCATCTTCTTCACTTGGTGTGGCCAGATGAGGATATCCGGGCGTAGCTTGGTTTGGACGATATCTGGGAAGACCAGTCTTTGTCCCAAATCCACCCGCATTTCCCAAGTCTGATCCCCATCCAAAATCCCTCCCTGGTGAGTTGTTATCCTGGCAGTCTCCCCGGATCTTACGAAGTTGATGTAGGGTCTTTCTTTCACCATTTTCCTCTTCTTTCGTCTTTCCATCTCCAGCGTCTCTGCTAAATATCGCAGGACCTTGTCGTGTCTCCATGTGTATCGTCCCTGTGTCAGAGCAATACTACACGACGATAACACGTGGGATAGGTAACCTGGTTGGCCACACAGTGGACAGTTGGGGCTTTGCGTCAGTCCCCATCGGTGTGTAGGTGTTGGTAAAACGTCGTACACCGATCGTAGGAGGAACTGGATCCTACATGGTTCTAGTTTCCAGATGTCTGACCATGTAAGTCGTCTGTCTGTGGTCTCCCATCTAGTCCATGCACCCTGTGCTCCCATCTCCACCATTTTCGCCTTCCTGATCTCCTCCTCCATCTTTCACCATTTTGTCTTGCACCATTTTCCTCCTACCAACTGTGTCAGCTGTTCCAAGTCCTTGCCTGCCGATACATGTTGTCCCAACAATGTCGCTGTGTCGCAATCTGCTTTCTGCCTGCTGGACGGTGGTGCTTGCCAACCACTTCCGTCCTGTTCTAGTTTCGATTCTTCACTCCTGATCTTCTGGTCTTTGGAATCCTTTACAGTCATCATCAATCTAGCCTTTGCTACCTTGAATTCTTCCACAGCAATTTGGCTGACTTACTGTACAGGCCAATACTGGTGAAGCTTGAGAGTACTTCTAACCATCTGCGGAGACAGTTGTTGATCTTCCTCTCAAGAGCCTCCACAGTAGTCGTGGTGACTTCATACAGTGTGATAGACCAAGTAAGCCGAGGAAGAAGTCCATTTTGGTAAATCCATGCTTTGAATTTCCATGACAGTCCTATTTTGTCTATCTTCCTCAAGCCCTCTGTGACACCGTCAGTGCTACGACGTTGTGTAATTGGTTACGTATATCTAGGAAATAGCTAAGTGAATCCATGATTACATAGATATGATCTTAAAGTCTCAATTGACCAGCTATGCACGTACCAATTAATTATGAAGGGTTTCAGGACCTTATGATAGATTATGTAAGGCCCGGAGGCATCCTAGTAACATGGAGTGAATCCAGGATTACATAGATATGATCTTAAGTCTCAACTGACCAGCTATGCACGTACCAATTGATTATAATGGGGTATAAATATAATATAGAAAAGAGATAATGTAAATGTAAAAGATCAAGGGACGGCTAGATAAGAGGTAAGAAGGGCTAGGGACGGTAAGAGAAGAGGCTAGAAGGGATAGGGATGGCTAGAGACTGTACTAGGGTACAGCTACACACGACAGAGACCGATCCTTACACTTGAGGTTACCAGAATAAACTTCTAACCAACCATCAACCCTTGTCACTCGTGTTTTGTTACACCTTTTCCACCTGAGTTTGCAACCGTTTGATGTTCTTGCTGTCATTCAAGCTTGCTTACTCTTCTATTCTACTAGTCTATATTACTCTTCTATTCTACTCCATCGATATTGCTCCTCTATTCAACTCCGCCTAAATGACCTTCTTTTCTACTCCGCCTATATTGCTTTGCCAAATTTTCCACCGAATCTCTTTATCTTCATCTCTCACCCGTTTTGTGCTCCACCCAGTTCACATTTCTGTGCCGGAACATCTGAAGGGGTTCTACAACCCGTCTTTTATCTACTATATACTATCTTTGCCATTGTTTTTATCATGCGTTCTGCATTTTAAGCCAACAATACTTAAACCTCCTCACTCTCATCCATCGCTGTCAATTAATCAATTTGATTCTGCGGAAGATTGCGTTTATTTGGAGTTTGGTAATCCTCGGTCAGTTCACAGTATCATTGTGTCTTGACGGTGATTCTCGTACATCTCTCTCAGTAGCTGCTACATGCTTTCTTTGTTTCAGTCGCTTTGTAGTCTTGCAAATCTCCAAGGTGACTGCTGGTGATAAACAACTCAACAATTAAGATTGTGTATCATTTACAGGCCTCCTCCATCTAAACAGAACAGTAAAATGAGGCAACAGGTTCAATCATGTAATGACATCTGCAAATTTAAAAGAACAGCCAGATTTATACAAGGGATCTGGCAATAATCTAATGGCCTTTCATTTTTTTTTCTCTCGGGCGACCCTAAGGGTGTTCTCCAGTATGTTGTTTTAGCATGATTGAGATGCCCTCTGCAAAGACGTCATTTTCAATCTGCCGACCTTAAATGCCACGACCGAGGATTTTCTTTCCATGTGTCTACATATGTATTCCCGCTAGTAACCAGTCTTTCCCGGTTTCCGAACCACTTTCATCTAAATATCGTTCAGACACATTAATATTATGAAGTAAGTGCAGTAGAAAGATTATGTAGATGGTTTACTTGAAAGTTTTACGTTGTACATCTAATGTAATGGAAGGATTCTGAATTCAACAAAGGGATAAATTACTTGGTACATATAGGTTTAGTAGGATTCTGTAGCTAGTGTAATAGAAATATTTTTTAATTGGACTTGGTGTAAAATAAGGATTTTCTGTAGCTGGTGTTAAGAAAGGATTTTACAGTAGAAGGATTGTATCAGAATAATTTTATGGTTAGACTTGATTCTGTAGCTGGTGCAATGGGATTTTATGGTTGGACTTTATGTAAAAGGATTCTGTAGCTGGTGTAATAGGATTTTATGGTTGGACTTTATGTAATAGGATTGTTTGTAATAATATATGTATTCTTCATCTTTCAGTCTGAAATTAAATAAAGGAGAAAGTCAATAATATTATTGTAGTTTTTTTATTTTATTTTTCAATTTTTGTACATATAAATTGCTGTCTTAGGTATAACTCTGATATGTACATTATTCATTTGACACGTAACTCCTTGCATACAAAAATATATATATTTACATCTATACCACTTCCATTCTCTACTATTAACACTATTGTAGCATTTTGTACAGATTTGGTCAAATTTTCATCACTACTAAACATAAGCAGAATTTTAGACCCTTTAATATCATAAAGATGCTGTATGAAAAAAATAAAATCTTCATCTAAGGAAGCAGTAATAAAGGAAAGGGTGGAATGTTCCAGACAAAAAAATATATTATCATGATTATTTTCCTGTACGTACAAAATACGTGCTATCAAAACCAATGCAACAGGTGATCCAATTCCTTTTCAAAGTTTACTCAGTAACACTTTTTTAAAACCTTTGTTTCGAATTAAGAAACTGGTTTGGAAAATATTAACCCCTCAAGTTTATTTCAAATTGAAAAATTTTCATTTAGGATGCTGATGTGTCAAGAGGCATTTCCGTTCAAATTGTTTAAAATAAGCTAATAATTTTGACATACAAACTTTGTATATTAAAGTATAAATATCTGCACCTCACAACATATCTAGGTATTAAATAAGTTCATGTAACAATTCTTTAAAGACATTAAACAAGGTTTTTTTCAGTTTGGAACTCTTTTAGTCTAGAAATAATTTCAGAAAAAGGTAACATATACTCTTAAGTCTCCATTACACAGTAAGGTAGCATACACCCTTAAGTCTCCATGTCATAGTACGTAAGGTAGCATAAACCCTTAAGTCTCCATGTCACAGAAACGTAGCATATATGATGCCATTAGGAAGTACCTTTTAAAAAAATGTCCAGGCCTTTATTAGACAAACATCTTCAGTCTGCTTCAAGCCAAGCTTAAACCCATGTATCATACCAAAGCGGAGACTTAAGCTCAAACTCAGCTTGAGGTTGACTTCAATATACTTTCAGATGTAAGGGTAAGAAGAATCATGCTCCATAGCAAGTAACTTATGACACATCAATGTCTTAATCCTACTGCAACAGCATAAACTAGAAATTCCTAGTTATTTAAACATATAAGCCCCGCCACTTGGATAGAAACAGAGCTAAACACAAAGTGAAACCAAAATCATTGGAGCGGAAACAGGTCATAGTGACCGTCATTGGATATATTGGTGTAGTCCTTCTCAAAATGTTTCCACATATTAAGTTAGATGACCATCAGACTTTTAATATCAGAGCATTAGAGCAAAATGCAAAGTCAAATGACCATGACTTACGGATGGAAGATCAACGAAAACAGCAGATGTCACTTATGGGGCGGAGGCATAACAAGGGCTTGCCATATTACGAACATTTACAAATATTTCAATAGTATCATCAAACTGATAGTACAAATCATGAATTTGTTAAAAACCAAAACAGTCCTAAAAAAATATGAATGCGTAAGGAAAGTATGGGCCATTCTTTATAATATTTAAATATTAATGCTACTAAAATGACCTCAATCTGGCGGTGCATAGAAGAGTCTCGTTACCATGACTACTATCCTGGCATACACATTCATGAAGTCTTAATCATGTGATTTCAACCATAGAAATAACACAATAAACACATTCATGAATTTCTTCTTTACAAAACAAAAAAGAGGCAAATATTCAACAAATATCTCTACATTTCCAGAGCAGTCACCAAAATGGTTGCTGTAACAGAAATAAAATTTAACACAAACTCCAGACTTATGGCACTAGAACGAATATCCAATATCAATAATAACAAGTAATGCCCAGGTAACTAGTGTATAGACGTAGAAAAATTTCATATAAAAAACAGAACACGAATGTAAGAATCGACGCTGATGATTTAGGGATTAAGTTGTGTTTGATTCGGCATGGATGATGTTTGATTGCAACAAGGCAAAAATAGGTAATGCCCAATACTGTGGGAGAACATGTATATATTCCTTTTCTCAATACTACCGTGGAAGTTTTTGAAATATATCGTACAAATGTAAAACTTATGAACAAGAATGTCAGTTTTGAAAATAAAAATACCTTTTAAATGTATGAAATAATATTAAGTATACTACTAGGTAGATATATTTGCATAATGGAAGAATTCAGATAAAAGGTACAAAAGAAAATTATACAATGGGAAGAAAAGTGGAAAATGTCTGAGCGACTATTCAAGTTTATAATCAATGTACCAGTATGTATACTTCTAGGTAAAATATTCCTTTTCCGAGACATACAAACTGTAGTGTCAAATCTGTATTAAAAGACCACCAAAAAGTGGTCTATTAATGCAGGTGGCCTAGACCTGTTGATACAGGTTCAATGAAATCGCTACAATGGAACCATCAAAAGCGGTCTCTTAACACATGTGGTCTCTTAATGGAGGTGGTCTCTTAATGGAGGTGATGGCATGAGCAGGTTTGACCGATAAAAATAAACATGTAGTCATTTTGAACTGAATAAAACCCTGACCTGTTCAGAGTAGGAAGCCATCAAAATAGGAAGCTTGCAGGTTCATAATGGAAGAATGCTTTTACATTTTAATACAAAAATGATTGTAACACAAATTTGAACAATTCAACTCCTTAAATAACTACATACTAAATAACTAGACTTGCTTATTGGCAGATACTGATGCTGTGATTGGAAAATATAGCTTACCTATATACTGCTTCTTTACAAATGAAATGCATGTCCTTTGGTAGAGTTTGTCAATGGGCTGTCATCAGAAATCAAGTATTTACAATAATGGATATTTATAAATGTACCCTTTGGAAGTAATTTGTATATTTCTTACGTTTATTATGGATATGAAGACAGATAATTCTTTTTGTACCACAACCACAATCAGCACTAAATAATGAAATTGATTATATCAATACCAGTTAAAGAATATTAAAAGTTTAGCCATTATTTTTCATTTTTACAACCAGTGTTCTTTATGTTTTGGTGTTATAAAATTTACTTTGAGGCTAATCCACATTCAACACACACAGCAAAGATTTAGCCTTCTACAAACCGGTACCTGTACTCTGCATCTAATTGACTGTTAATGAAGTTAATGATTTAAGTAATTAAAGTTTGTTTTCTTTGGTAAACAATCTGAATACCTTCATGTATATACAACAAGAGGCCCAATGGGCCTGCATCGCTCACCTGGTATTTATCTCACACTTGTAATCTTAAAAGTGGACTAAAATACAGCTACAGGCAGAATATCAGTGTTTGATTCATAAGAACCT